>JAJJMB010010800.1:90985-140490 GCA_023531105.1 Papaver atlanticum | reverse complement strand
ACACCAGCAATCTCCGTATTGCTTTCATCTCTTTCGTTCTACACTAGATAACGACCTAAAATTCGCATATGCTTACATGTAGGTTAAAATGCTTAATCATGGTTTTGTTATCTACGTACATATGTTTAGTATACAGTACTTGATTTTTAGAGGAGGAGGAGGACGAAAAAAAAACAGAATTAATTAATAGTCCAAGATTTTCTAAAAGAGGAGTTTCATTTAAAAGAACCCATCATTAAATTGATTTTCCAATCGACTTAACCAAGATCATACGATTCCACAAGTAACAGTATATCACACTTTTAAAAATAAGAAAACCAAAGAGGAATTCGTTTCCAAGGAACGGATATTGCTTATTATTATGAAGCTACAAAGTATTTTGGAATTTGGAGTGGCCTAACAGACAAAAATATTAATGACTTGGAGTTCAATTTCTTCATATACTGATAAGAGAACCCAAAATTTTCCTCAGTTCAATAATTTCATTGTTCTTGTGGTGCGCGCATGATGAAACGCATGGTTATTAGAAGAATATTAACTAACCCGATCATATGCATGTTATCATCATCACTCTAAAACTAAATCTGTTTGTCATCTAATATTTTAAAACATGTCACGACAAGTAAACTCTGCCAATATTGTTGTTTTGTTAGCTCTGGCATTAATATTGGTTTCCTCTTCCAATGTAGTTGTCTTTGCTTCTGGTTCATTTTCTTCTATAAATCACAAAATACATTCAGTTTAAGAAGAAGTAGATGCTCTTTTGAAATGAAAATCAAGCCTTCTAAACCAAAATCATTCTCTTCCCTCTTCTTGGAAAATGAATCCCACTGTGAGTACAATGAGTCCATGCAAGTGGTACGGAATTAATTAACAATGACGTTAATTGTAACAAGGTACGCTCCATAGTTTCAACTTCTCATCTTTCTCCAACTTTGTTAGTGTAGACCTGAGCTTCAATGAACTCTTTGGAACCATTCCGTCAAAAATTGGTAATCTTCCAAAACTCAGCCACCTTGACATTTCATTCATTAAATTTTTTGGGCATATTCCACCAGAAATAGGTTCTCTCGCAAGTCTGCGTTTATTAGACCTTTCTCGGAATATGTGTTGGCAAGCTTTCGCTTCGACCAGGTTCATCTTATATTCTTGACGCAAGTCAAAAGATGATCATGTGAAAATTTCCGAGTAACATCTTACATGGTTTGTGTGATACAATCATTTGGTGTAGACTTGGAATGTTTCGTTATGATTATTTCAATAACTTGAAAATTGCTTTGATGCTAATAGTGTGTGAAAACGGCTATTGTCATCCTCTAAGAAAGTTTCAATGATTGAAATAAGAGTTTAGAACACTTAACCATTATTGGATGTGACATGTTATGTACTCTTGCACATATGTAATCCATGTCCGGGAACCATAGTATGCGTACCCGTATGCGTACCTGTTGGCTTGAGAAATCCGGTAACCTAAGTATGCGCACCCGTTCACGTACTAGCGTAAGTTTCATGTCTGAATATTTCTGCTGGGATTGGAAGTACGCGTACCCGTTTGTGTACTGGCGAAACCCAATCTTGGTCCGGGTATTTCAAGTATGCATACCCGTTTGCATACTTGAAGGTTAAAGTTCTAAAATCGGTTGTGTACATGAAATTAAACATTTATATAATAAGGAATGCAATCTTTGCAAATCGTGGCTATAATGTTCATGAATTGATTCGAATGAATCAAACCGATTTTGCTTTAATTGTGTTCTTGTATACATCTAAGAGAATATAGCAATTGAACAACTCTTTAACTAGTTTCATTTGAGTCATTTAAACTAGCTATAGTTAAGATTAACAAGGTTGATATGAGAGTGATCGTATGGCTAACTTCGGTTAACTATTGTTGAGCCAACATGGTGTACACGTTTAGGTACGATTACATTAACCTAAATGAGTTACATTTCATTTGTGTGTAACAAGCTAAGTTTGATCTAACGGTTGAAAGATATTAGCTTGGTTGAAAGATATTAGCTTGGTTGAATCAGGTTTTTCATCTAACGGTGAATATTGAATTCTTTGTTACCAAGGTAACTTAGATTGCAAACCCTGATTTGAAAACTATATAAAGGAGAACTCTAGCAACTGGGAAACCTAATCCCCACACTTCTGTGTGTTACTAGTTGCATAGCTAGAGTCGATTCTCCTTTGACCTTAGGTTTCTCACGAGACCCCGTAGGTTAACGACTTAAAGACTTCATTGGGATTGTGAATCTAGACCCCACTATTTTCTCTGTAGTTTCGTGATCTGATCTTGTTATTTCTATCGTGCTTGAGTGCAATCGTAAGATTGGCTTGAGATTTATATCTCCGATAGGAAAGATAAAAAAAGTAATCACAAACACCTTCGTCTCATCGTTTGTGATTTCACAATATCTTGTTTCGTTAATCGATTAAGATTATTATGAGGTGATTGATAATACTAAGCTGTTCTTTGGGAATATAAGACTGGTTTATCAATTGGTTCCTGTTCACCTTGATTTATCAAAAGACGGAACAAAACTCATAGGTATTTCTGTGGGAGACAGATTTATCTATAACAAAAGACTTTTTGTGTGAGACAGATTTGTGTATCAAGTCTTCGACTTTGGGTCGTAGCAACTCTTGGTTGTGGGTGAGATCAGCTAAGGGAATCAGGTGCGTAGTATCCTGCTGGGATCAAAGACGTAAGGAACGCAACTGTACCTTGAATCAGTGTGATATTGATTAGGGTTCAACTACAGTCCAGTCCGAAGTTCATTGGTAATAGGCTAGTGTCTGTGGCGGCTTAATACAGTGTGGTGTTCAAAGATGGACTAGGTCCCGGGGGTTTTCTGCATTTGCGGTTTTCCTCGTTAACAAAATTCTGGTGTCTATGTTATTTCTTTTCCGCATTATATTTTGTTATATAATTGAAATATCACAGGTTGTGCGTTGTATCGATCAATTAGGAAATCCATCCTTTGGTTGTTGATTGAAATTGATTGATCCTTGAACATGGTCTTTGGTACCGTTCAAGTTACTTCTCTTATGTTCAATTGGGCTCGCAAATTTCTATTTGCTGATTGCAGATTGAATTAAGAGTTAGAGATATAAACTCTTGTATATACTTTTCTTTAGATTGAGTCTGACTGTCTAGTTGATTCTCTAGAAAGTATATTGGAGTAATTCCTCTCAGATTGCCAAACGAATTTTTGGGTGTGGTTGTTGTACCCCCGCAATTTCATATTGGTATCAGAGCAGGCAAACACATTAAAAACCTTATAGCGATCCGATATGGACAGAAGTGTTATCTCTATAAACGTACCACCTATCTTCGATGGCTCAAATTACTTATGGTGGAAAATTGTTATGCGTGCCTTTCTTCAAGCACGTGATTTTCAATCATGGATTTATGCAGTTAATGGCTATGATGCTACCGTTGTTGCTGTAGGAAATGCGACCGTTCCAAAGGATGTTGGTGCATATGACCCTGCTGAGATTCTTACTGCAAAGAAAAATTACGACGGTCTGAATGCAATCATTCATACCGTTACCCCAAATCTTTAGCACCATGTGACTACGTGCACTCGGTCTAAAGATGCTTGGGATATATTAGAAACCGTATTTGAAGGGAATACTAGTGAAAAGGTAGCCAGGTTTCAAAACCTAAATTCCGATTGGGAAAACCTTCATATGGCAGATGAAGATTCATTTGATGAGTTTAATCACAAAATGTAAGAAATTGTTAATGCATCTTTCGCATTGGGTAAGACTATTCCTGAAAAGGACATTGTGATGAAAATTCTCAGATCGCTGCCATCTAGATACAACTCTAAGAGCATGCCATCGTTGAAGGAAATAACCTTGATGCTCTCTCCAGAAATACGCTGGTTGGGAAATTAAATATCTTTGATCATGAGCATACATCCAAATCCGGAAAGGATGTTGCGTTCAAAGCACAAAAGAACACTAAATTACTTGACAAAAGTAAAAGTGTTAGCATCTCTGAAGATGATCTTTCGGAGGCTGATTCATCAGATGAAGATCTTGACAAGTCAGTATCTTTTATCACAAGACAGTTTAGAGATCTTATATTGAAGAGAAGTAAATGGTTCTCCAGAGATAAACCTAAGTCATCAGTTAAACCTCACAATCGTGTTCCTCCTAAAAACAGGGATGTTAACGAGACTGATGACGAGGATATGCCACAATGCTTTAAGTGTAAAGAAAAGGGAAACCGACGTTTATTAGAAAAAGAAAATCTCACCAGTCAATGTAGTGCGTGACTTCTCTTGTTTGTCAGTGCATGAAACATAAATTGAATGAATTCATAATATTAGTACCTAATTGCTTCACTTCTTTTTTTTAGGGTTTTTCTGCGAGGGGATGAAAAGAAAGGAATACCTTAAGAAATTGTTTGAAACTCTTACATGCTATTAGACTCTGATATTTGATCACTTCAAATCGGTTGAAGCCTGTAACATCTCATCTGCACTGAATTTGAAGGAAAAGAAGAAAAAAAAATTGTTCCCGGCAAAGACTGTTTTTTTGGTTTTGTTTTCGGGAAAAAATCGTGTGAAAAAAACCGGTATTCACTATTACTTTTCTAGAATTTGAAGAAAAGTGGAATATAGCAATTTCAAGGGGCGGTGACGCTCACTCAAGGGTGGGTATTCTCACCACGTGACGTGGGGGCTTATATGAGTTAAGATTTTAAAGGTATTGATTATTATATATTTTAAAAAGCTCACTTACGCTCTACGCTTCTGCAGCGCTTTATTTTTTGTATGAGCGCTTCGTCCCACGCTTTTTCTTTTTAAAACCTTGGCTTAATAATCTCAATTACCAAGGAATCACCATTATCCAACTTAGGATCCATTTGGAAATGCTTTTCATTCATATCACAGTTATCTTTCCAACTTACCAGCCATGAGCTCACATTTGAAAGAGCCAGTGATTTAACAAAAGATGGGTTTCTAGACATCAAACCGCTTTGAAAGCTCATGGACGCTTCAGTGCTCGGATCGTTCTTCTTTAGTAGGAACTCTTATTGATAATTTGATATGTAGCTGCAAGTTCATAGTCATTTAAACGAATCTAAGAGGTACTACACCTAAAGAGATCAAATAAACTTCATTTTAGCTAGAAATTACACCTTGTTTCGTATCTTTTTCTCCCGAGCCCTTGGTAGTAAGCAACTTGATTTCGAGGACGTGAAGAGCGTCTCATTAAATCAGAGTTCATAGGAGTTGTCTTTGATTTCACTTGATTTTTCTACATCATTACAATGGTATTTATCAATATCAAACAAAGTGAAAAAATCATAAGTAGTTGAAAACTTACCCCTGGAGTCTTGTTTTCTTTCTCATAACATCTAATAGACTGTTGGCCATTAGAATGTAAGAAATGAATCAAAATGTGGATAAGGGGTTTTATGGACGGGATGTTTTGTGGAAAAGACTGACCTGAAATCGTCTCTTATTATCTTCTAATCGTTGTTTCTGAGCTTCTTCATATGAGTTACCTTATGCCATGATGAGAATCATTGTTTTCTGATTTGGGGTTTGTTTCTTTGGTTATTTCTAGGGTTTGATAAAATAAATTGAACCTGAATAAATGAATTACGGTTGGGATTGCCGGTCTAAGATTCAAAATCTCTGCAATATGATTCCGGTTTAGAAATAATTTGAACCGACTGGAGTATTTTTGTTTGTTTTGGAGCCAACTTCGCCTGAACTCACTGAAGAAGAGTACATATATGAATGCTCTATTTGTTTGGACTTGTTTTCCTTTGTTCTAATGTGGAGGCCCGTAATATTTTAATAGCATGTTTGGGTACATTAAAAATAACTTTTCGTATTTTATAAGTTTAAAAGAAAGAAGTTAATTGTATGTAAAACTTTATATAAAGCAAAGTCCAAAAACAAAAAAGAAAAAGTCAAAATTATTTTTGCTTCTGATTTTTGTTTTTGGCATCCGAACGTATTATAGACCCGTGAGCAAAAATCACACTTACGGCCAAACCAATGACGTGGGAGACAAGGTTTAAGGTAAGAGTAAGGTGCAACCTGTGTACATAGTTAAACTTGGTCGAGATTCTTAATTTTGGTACATGGCTGAGACAAGTTTCTCAATTTTGCCGAGACGAGATTTGACTAAGAAATCACCGACGTAGACAAGATTCCATCGAGATGGGCCGACATTCCGCAGAGATAAGTTTAACATATGAAAATTTGATAACAAATCACCCTCATCGACTTTTTTCCTTCCTTAAAAATTAAGATATATATATATTTCATTATATTATAGGGAAAGGAAAAAAGTCTATGAGGAAAGTTGACTTTTGATCTGATTGACTTTTGATTTTTTTGGGCGTAAACGTATAATTAAAGTGGAAACCATCTGTGTCTATTATTGATTTTATTTTATTTGTTCATGTTCTCTCACGTTCTACCAAGAAGCTAAATATATAATCATATATATATCTCCCTATCACATAGAAATAACAGTCTCTGACGATCTACCAAGAACATAAACACAAACACATATTCACCTCTCGATCACATATATCAAATTAAATCTCCCATATACACGTCATGCATTTTGACGATGATCCATCAACCATCCAATAATCTCTTGCAAACAAAATCCTAATTTGAGGAGATTGACCATTAAAAGATCTTCTCCAACGTAAAAAACATGAATAGAATTAAGATTGACAATAGCAAATAATCGACATGTTGTCAAAATAGGTTTGTCATATTGTTGATTTTGTTTGGATACTCTTAAAAATATTAATGGAATTCGATCTTGATAAATCCATTATACTTGATAATGTAAATGTGGCTCGAAGTGTTCGAAGAAATTCATTAGGAAGAAAATGGGAATCTATTTGTTTTTAGTGATTTTTCATTTAAATGTTTGGTACTAATCCAAAAACATAACTATTCAGAAAAGGAGTTTTGAAGTGATGGTATCACCAATCTTGTTTAAGGTAAGGACTAAGCAAAGAACTACCGAACAAGTGCTATCTATAAAAGGTTAACTATTTAATTTCCACCTTAATTAACTCCAAGTGAAAATACCTAAACCAAAGTCAGCTTTCCCCAATCATATATACATGGGTAACATATGTAAAAGTGCAAAATATTTAACATATAATATATATAGGCATAAAATTTAAAAATAGACACTCCAATATTTCATCGAGAATATCCCAAATATAAAATTGTCTCAATGTCCCAATCCCAGCCGACAACACAATGAGATACAAGATTGATTATATTGGGTGCAATAAATAAAAACAATGAATAAAAAAGCGTTTCTCAATAAGTGGTATGTATATATACCCTTTAGGAGGGACCCATGCTTTTTAGTTGGACTGGACTAGAAAGTCATTGTTTGGCAAGGCGGTTGAAGGCCGCATCAAAAACTTTGAACGAATCATGTGGTTAGTGGATAATTGTGAATCAGCTATTGATTATCATATTCTTATTCAAATTCATATATGTTTTTGACAATTAAAATTGTTAATTCACGTCTGCGATACCAAAATATACGAAATTGTCATCCATTAACATGTTTTCTCTTGTGTTACATAACTAATTAAAAGGAACTTCCTGGCATATCATTAGAAGTTGCTATTTTATGTCGGCTTATATATTACCTTTTTTGGTTATGATAGTGGGTTCTTAATTTCTCAACTAAAGTTTCGTAAAAAATATCTACATTATCCTTTTTCAACCATCGTTAAGATTTGTGCATATTGTATGGGTTAAGTTGTATTTTTCGACAAACTATAAACCCTTCATAAGATATTACCTTTTCCCCAATCTTTTCAACTTTAAGACATAAGTCTTTCCTAAATATCATATCCGAAGAAAAATTCTTTTTATATACTTTTTAGTCTCAGACTTTTAGGATTAAAAAACGTTGTACTTAATTTGATTGAAAAAGAAATGGTGAAAAAAAATATCTAAGAAAAATACAAAAATATTATGAGAAAAGAAGTTATTTTTTAAATGAAACAAAAAGCAGTTTTGAGGTTATTTGTGTTACTCTAAGATACTAGATTTTGAAAAGAGAAAATTAAGGAGAAAAAATAAGTTACTAGAAAATATATTTTGATTGGTTATTTGTATTATTGAAAAACACTGATGATGATGATGATGATAATGAAAACGAAGATCTAGATTATTGATTTGAGTAATATGATTTCTTAGTTGAAATGATGCTGAGATTCATTTGCTAAAAATGACGATAATGATGATAAAGATGAACAATGCTAAAGATGTTGTTGATATTTTTTACTATGATAATGGTGTTGATGAAAAACTAAATATGTTGTTGATGTTTATGATAATTTGTTGGATGATATGATGATAAATAAAATGATAATTACCTGGTTTCTGAAGGAAGGTGTTGGATATAATCCAAACACATTTAACTAGTTTTTTTAGCTATTTGAATCAATATTTTGTTAAGAATTTGATTAAGTTAATTTTGTATTAGGTTTATGGTTGGCATTGCCGAAATACGATAAGACCTACACAACATGATAGGGTATGCGTTATACGGAAGAATTGAGAAACCCTTATTTTATTGATTTAAAACCGACAGAAAACATTGAGAAAAATACAGTAAAATTCTCAGATTCTGAAAAAACCTCTTTGTTGTTCAAAGAGCAATGAATGTAATTGGAAAAGGGATTTTTCCTAAACATAACAACTAAAATTGAATTAGAAAAGAAATGATAAAGAAAGGGGGCAAAGTGGAACTCTTGCCATTATGTGTGAAGTAGTCGGTTGAACAATGAGAGTGGATATTATTGGGGTCGAGTAGTATGAAAACACGCATATTTTTAACAATTAATATTCCATTATACCAAGAAAGTCGTACAAGTGTTTCAAATGCTTAATTAACCATAATGAAACCAAAACATTCTTCATTTTGCCAACCATCAACTCGTAAAGTTTCTGAAATTCTTCATCGATGGATTAGAGCCTATCTTGAATTCATGTTGAGCTTGGTTGTAACTCAAAACTAAATCATCAAAGTTGATGACATCTTTCCTTTCAGAGTAATCTGATACCTGATAAAATGAAATATTTGTTGCATCATAAATCTGTATATTAACCAAGTCCGGAATCATATATTCTCCCATTTCCCCCTTTTCAATCTTTATGAGGATTTCGAAATCTAAAACATTCTTTTCAATTGGCATGAAACTATTTTTGGAAAGTGTATTCCACCGGAAAGAATGGTGATGGACCACACTATTGTAAGTGAAGGAAATCTAAAGAATTCTATTTTCAGTTTGTTATATTTATCACTTTTTTTGATGACTTCATTAACTGCAACTTTCACTGCTCCCCCAACAGTCGAATCTTGTCCACAAACTTCATAAACAATCTCCTTCAACATCTCCATAGTGATGGTTTCTCAGTTAGGTTCCTTTGCCTTTGTCAATATGATTTTTTTGGCTAAATCAGCCCCACTGCCCAACATAGCAGCCTGCCATCCATAGGCTATACTCCCCTATCTGCCACACAACTAATTTGAAAACCATCTATGTTAGGGGGAGTGTCTAACACAAAATCAGTGTCAGTAGAGTGGTCTCCTAATCTCTCAAATAAAAACCTATGAATCAGAATGAATTTATTCTTTTATCAAAATTTCCTTAAGATGTTATTGGTTTGATTTTTGTTCTGTTATATAGTGTTAGGTTATTTTGTATTTGTTGAACAAAATTATTGATGATTATATGTTATGATGACGATGATGATAATGATGAAGATAATGATGTTGATTATGATACTGAAATGATTTGATGATAATGATAACGATGGTGTTAATGAACAATGCTAAAGGGTGTTAATTACTGATATTTATGACGGTCAAAATTGTGTTAAAAAAAATATGTTTCTGATATTCTTGATAATGATGATATTTTGCTGGATGATATGATGATAAAGAAAATGACAATTACTTGGTGTTTGGGGGAAGGTGTTGGATAATAACCCATACACATATAACTAGTTTTAAACTATTTCAAATAAAAAAATTAATAATTAGGAGTGCAATCATTGCACTGGTAGGTGCACATTCTGGCTATTTTCATTAGTTGTGCTCAATGAAGATTTTTAACATTTTAAAGACTTATCTTCTTTCGAAATTTATTTGGAAAAAGAAGACATAATTTTCGAAAAAAAAATTTCTCTTTTCTTCTTTCATCTTCTCTAACTTTTCTACTTTTGTACGATAGTATGTCTTGTGAACTCAATAAAAAAAATTAAAGAACACATAACTTTAAAACAAAAAATCACACAGTTGGAAACACTTACATGTGAGGTGTTTGGCAATGAAAACCTTTGCAAACCTGCACACAAAGGACATGTAGAAAGAAATTTCTTTGCCACCATTTGTGTCTTATCTACGTGAATGTCAAAAACAATTAAAAAATTGGCACAATGAAGTTGAAATGAGAGAACCTCTATTAAATTAGTATTTTTGGCGAAAGAATGCTTCAACCTAAATTGAGAAGTTCCTGAAATTTGTTGAAATTTAAGGGTTAGTTTCCAAATCAACGTGTTTCTGAAGCCAAATTAATGGTTACACAATACTACCAAATCCACATATTCGCAACTAAGAAGTTCCGAAAAGTTATTGATGCTAAAATATTGGCGAGGGAGACAGCATGATTAGATTTATAATGTTTCTGTTTATTCTTAGATATTAGAATAGTTGTGTAACTGATTACTTGAAAATCACTTGATAATGCTCCTAATTACGTGTATTTAAATTAACTGGGAAGGAGATAGGGATGATAATGATTGAAACAAAAAATAACAGGTAGCAAAGATGAGCAATAAGAAAGAATATATATTAGTTTTGGTACAAATACTGATGTCGTTAGTCATACTAACTTATCCGGATTACTATTATGGTAACTCATGTGAAAAGTTAAAGGGGCCGAGGGAGTGGGACTTATCCTGTGAAATGACGAGGGTACTGAGTAATCCAAATATTTTTATATATATCAACCTATACAAATTATTGGGGTTTTTCTGCAACACTTGGATCTTTGGGATAAACGAAGAATAAATAAAAGTACTAAGAAAATAAAGATAAACAATGACCAATCACACAAGATAAGGATTTACGTGGAAAACCCCAAACTAGGTAAAAATCATGGACAAAAATATTATTTATTCAATTAACCATAAAGGTGATTACAAAAAAAAAAAAAAAAAATCCCACAGAGCTCTCACCCTTACCCCGAGGACAAGAACCTCATAAAAGACCAAAACCCCAGCTTTTCCACACTTTAGAAGAACTCTTTAAGATGATAAATATATAAACGCCACTAAGGACCCCTATAAAGAACTTTTGTTAGATGATCAATATACAAACACCACCAAGGACCCCTATTTATAGTAGACACGGGCTTAATCTTTAAGTAATGTTACCCTCTAAGTAAACATATATAGTTTCCAAGTTAATTAATTAACTTGTTATCAAAGTTAACTTGCTCTCAGACAAAGTCTAGCAATCTCCACCTATATGAGATTTGTAACTTTAACGAATTTTCTTGCTTGTTCAAACAACTGACGTCCATCATGTTCTTCTCTGCCTGCCCTTACGTGTTGTTAATCATCAATGGAGATGACTAACAATTCCAAGTTATCAATGGACTTCCCGCCCTTTGGAACTCCACCTAATGCCAAATTTCCATGAGACTTTACATTCCGAAAAGTTGACTCAGGTACATCCTTAGCTGCATCTACCCCTGAGTGCTTCAGACTATACAAGTCGTTTCCACGCCTTCCTTTCATAATCATAGTAGACCCTTAATAAGTATTAATTAATCCACCATAATAGGAATATCTAAAAAATGCTCAATCTAATTGAGAAAGACCAGCATGTGTCTTACGCTCCAGATTGTTCGTAATTGACCATCAAACATCTTAATGTGAATAACACTGAATCTCTTAGCCGATGGCTCTGAGCCATCGTCAGCAAACACTTTGCCACTACACCGACATACCTATCGAAATATGACCTGTGTGCACACATATGTGTCATGGTACCGCTATCTAAATCCAACCCTCCTCATATTAAAATCAGCAGCAACCGAAAGAGGGAAATTGATTTCATAACCAACATTGTCGACATGGTTAGCTTAACCTTTGGTACCTTTTTTCGGACCATCCTCATTGCCTTTCCACTTGCAATCATGCCTAATGTGTCCTGATTTGTGAAACTTCCAGCAAACACTCTTACCGTGTTCAGCAAAGAGAGCACTTGTAACCTCCTCAGAACTCAAAACATCTTTTCCATGCTTTAAGTATGTTACCATTTGTTTATAAGATGGTGGAAGTGACAAGATGAGACGAAGTGCGTTATCCTCATCATTTAATGTTACTTCTAAAGCCTCAAATTCAAAACCAATTGGATTTAAAACGCTAAGATTCGGCAATAGAAGTGCCTTCACCCATCTTCAGTGTGTGAATTGTTCCTTCAAGTACAATCCGTTCGAGCGAGTATTAGTCACATACAAACTATCAATCTTATTCCAAAACTAATTTTATGTAGTAATCTTTTAAATATTATCCAAAACATATTAGTCCAATAACAGCCGTACCTGACTTGCATCTCTTAAATCAACATCACCACAGTCTTCACCTTTGACAACGTTTTTTTCCTTTTCTTTCAACTCTTTGACTAATCTCGATTATATAGAAACATCTTTAACTTGGATTAGCTATAAACCAAATTTAATAAAATCATCGAATTTTTCTACCTCGAACCACATAGAACCCGCAAAAACTTTTGCGGTCATCTTTTTCCCTTAAACCAAGATCTGATGCCAATTGTTGGGATTTTACCACAACACTTGGATATTTTGGATATATGAAGAAGAAATCAACGTACCAAGAGAATAATGATAAACAATAAAAAAAATCACACAAGACAAGCATTTACGTGGAAAACCCCAAACTAGGTAAAACCACAGAAAATATCAAGATTTATTCAATTAACTGTAAAGGTGATTACAAAGAAAACTCTTATACCTTCTCACACATCTCTCACCCTTACCCCGAGGAAAACAAGCTCACAAAAAAACCGATAACCCTAACTTTCCCACTCCTTAAAAGAACTCTCTAAGATGATATACAGACACTACCAATGACCCCTATTTATAGTAGGAACAATCTTAATCTCCAAGTAAACTTACCCTCTAAGTAAACTTAGTTTCCAGGTAAAGTTGGTTTCCTAGTTAATTAACCTGTTATCAAATCTAAATTGCTCTCAAAGTATCCTAAATAAATAAGGAACCTAATCATCAAACTCAGGTGTTTCAAATCGAGACAATGTCCAGCACAGACACGTTATGTAATTCTACGTACAAAAACAATAATGGCCAAGAAATTACTTCAATAAAATATAACTTGGTAAATAGTCAGAATTCGAAGCCAAACTAATTAACTATGGTATCGCTACCAAGTGGATTAACATATGAGTATGAGTATGAGTATTTCATTATAATAACAATTATAATGCAAAAAGAAAGGTAATCACACAAACAAAATTTGTTAACGAGGAAGATTTGAGTGGAAGATAATGTATTACCAATTTCGAAAATTCCCAATGATATGTAAAAAATATTATTTCCGAAATTAACAAATACCAACTATATTCCACTCATAAACCGAACAAAAATGATGTTTAAAATTTAAACCGATTATACAAAATTAAAATTCGAAAAAATTACAATTTGGAGATTTTTCACCGTAGTAATCTATCTTTACGAGTCTATCGATTATACAATGATTTCATCTCAGTTTGGTGTAATCTATAGACAAGTTAATATATTATCTACCAATTTTGGGTCGTGCATGGCATTAACTGCATGCAGATATTGAATTTTTTTTGTTTACTATCACAAACAAACGCATATAAGTGGGTTCTTGAGTTTATTAACATAATACATGTTTGTTTGATCCATTAATATTAACTTCGTTTAGGTGTGATTCTTCGTTTTCTTCCATTAACTTGTCAAGGGTTTCTTCTCCATGAAAATTTGGATCACTCATAAAATACTCCACATTGTTATCTTTAAACGTTATTAAACCTTCAAGAATATCTTCTTCGTGTATTTCCTTTTTCATGTATTTCTGACCTTCATAGTCATACCCATCCATATTTGTTATTAATTTAAGAAAAAAAAATTCTCTATTTTTTTATTTTTTTTCTTGTTCTCCCCTAAGTCTACAACTCAAATGATTTTCCTACACTAACTATGTATTCTAAAATCAGAAAATTAACTAACTAATTAATCAACATTTAACACTAATTAATCAAGGGTAGATTAGCCATTACTAAAAATGTGTTGGATAAGGGGTGTCTTGATTTTACTTCTAAATGACCCTATTTTGTTTTATTAGTACACTTAAATTCTTTTGAAGTAGCCCCCAAAAAATGCTAGGTAGAAAAAGAATCAACAAAATAATCACATTTGTTACAGGGCCTACGGCTCATGGATGTGCGGCCCATATAGATAGTTAGGGTTTTCCCTATGGTTGTATATAAAGCCTCACTTTGCTATGTGATACTGATATCTCTATCAATAAGATCTCTCTTCCCTTTTATCCTATTCTTTGTCTTCTCCTAATTTCCCTTAAACATGTTATCAACACGACTTTGTCAACTGTGCAAAAAAATTAATCGTTCGAGAACTGTGATGGATTACTTTTTGAAGATTAGCGTGGTTCTGATCTTATTGTTATAATATTATGGATACTTTACCAGGTATTTCTTTTTAACAAAAGAATTTTGTTTTCATAGTATTTCTAGGGTTCCACGGATATATGATTGTCAAACATATAGATTTTACCGTTAGAGTTTCACGAAATTTGAATATGTTCAACCTAATTAGGTAGTACATACTCTATATAAATTTCAATCAAATCGGAATATGATGCAATCCCAAAACCTGATTTTAATGTAACTGTCTATGTTCAGGAAAAACCCTAGTTTGTAACAGCGTAATAAAACTTAACTTTTAAGAATTACAACTATTGGATTTTTCTGTATTTATAGTATGTTTTACATATTGTTATTTTTGACACACTGTAAAATTTTCATATAGATCCAACCATGGGAAGTAATCTAAAGTACGTGATATTTCCCGTTATGTCCAGAAAAACGTTAATTACAAAATTCATACGACGTCATGAATATCTTTTTATCTAGTCGTTGGATCTCTTTGAAATGTTATATGTTTGTCGAAACACTATTATTAATCTACTGTAGAAATTTCATCATCATGGGACATGTTTACAATTGGTTTCTGATCACTACAGTTGGATGACGAAATTTTCAATTTTAGGGTTAACAATATATTAGGACCTCTATGATAATAGTTTCAAGTTTATTATCAATGGGCCTGAGTACGTAATTCATATATTATTTTTTTTGATAGTAAAAGAAATTTATTAACTAGCAAATATAGTACACAAGATTTACAAATTCGTTGTTATCAAAAACATTAGAGAGATACGTAATTCATATATAATGGATCATATATGGGCAGTTTGTTAAACATGACCAAGTCAACCCAATTGACCATGCCTTGACCAAACAATTAACCAAGTTTTGACTAAACTAACTCGATTCGAATTTGACCTTTTGGACTCAGAAGTACTAGAGAGTTATTAAAGAGTCTCAAGAGTCTCTGATACAACAACCATTTGTTTCTACAAGGGATTCACAAAAAGTGGTATGAGACAGAGAATTTCATTTCTCTACTTCATCCATGATATTAATGAACCAGTATATGTTGAAGTATAACAACAAGATAACCATCTTTAGTAATCTATTCAACCTAAAGTAAGTGGTTGACATGTGTAGTAAGATTCTTTTGGCCTGTTGAGATTAAAAAAATTCTCAAATTAAGCTAAATGTAGCAAAGTTGAAAATGAAAAAAAAAAAAAAAAAAAAAAACGAATGAGGGTCAGACGTACCGGTTTGTACGTTTGTTAGCATAGTGAAATATTTGTAGAGGGACATATATATCATGGGACAAAGATGTACTTTTTTCTTCGGTAGTAATAACACCCACACACAAGTATCAACCGAACATGGGATTAGCTAAAATGTAATTCTAGATCCCATCGTAAACGAAAGAGTTGGAAATGCACCTGGTTACAGGTGTATATTCAATGTAATGTGTTTACCATAGTAGCAACCAATTTCTAGAGGAGATCATGCTTTAGACATCAACTTTAATGACAAGAAGAACTTTGTCTGGTCAACTGACTATTTAATTGAACTAGATCCAATGTTTGCGCTTATGGAATGAAAAGTACAGCATTCCCACGAGACATAAGTTTTCTAAAGCACTTGAGATATATATGGATGAAAAAATATATCATCACCCTGAAACGTTACATATATTCACTCTAAAATACTTGAGTTGAATCCTAAAGTATTTGAGTTGAATCCCACTTTTGTACGCAATAAGGCCACACCACTAATTAAATCTATCAAGACTCAATGTCTAACTGATAGTGGTTTTTTCTCCCACTAATTTAAGGAATATATACTAGTGGTTGAACTAATTCCTTATAATATGACTACAATGATTGGATCATCGAGCGAAGCACTTCTCAAAATTTGTTTTCAATATAGAACAAAGATGTCACAAAAGCTCTATACCGAGAGATAATCAAACCTTATTAAATTCCAAAGAAACCCATGAGAATGGATATCATGTGGAACCTCACAGTGATGAGAATGGATATCATGTGGAACCTCACAGTGATGAGAATGTAATTGATTGCATCTTTTATAGTCTCTAATATATTTGGAAGGAAATATATTTTAGAAACTAATGAGTCAATCTAGTGAAATGTAAATCACTATAGTATTTGGATTATTGAGTCCATATTGACTCTAACGATGAAATGTTGGGAATTGACTCATACAGGCTTTGGGAACCATAAAGCCACTTTGGTTGTGACATGATGATCGTTTTGAAAGGACTCATACGAACATCACTTTATTTGAGTGAAAAACAAATGGGAGAAAGATTGACAGAATGCGAAATGACAACATATCTCTCAATAAGTGTTCTCTAAAGAACTATATGCACTTTGAAATTTTATTATGTTTGTCGAAACATTATTATGAATCTACTGTAGAAATTTCATCATCATCGGACATGTTTACAATTGATTTTCTGTTCACTCCAGTTGGATGATGAAATTTCCAATTTTAGGGTTAACAATATATTTGGGCCTCTATGATAATAGTTTCAAATTTATTACAAATGGGCCTCTATGATAATAGTCTCACAAATTATCGTAATTTGTGTTTATTACGATATTACAACCTATGAGACTCTTCTCCCTGTTAAAAATAGCATAAGAATGTAGCTTTACCACATTCAGCTGGGTAAACAATAATTTGCTTACTGTTTGGTTATTTTTACCACATTCAACATGTTGAACTGGGCTTCAACGTCCAAAAAATAAAATAAAAAGGGTCTCTTCAAATACGCTTATTTGTAACTATGTCGGTTGGTGCTTAGTTTATATACGATCTTGGAGGCAGCTCAGGCCACCGGTTTGTTTTCTTTTTGACAGCCGGCGGGTATGCAGTCTGTCTTCAATGAAGGCAGTCCAATTTTGCGCAGTCTGGTGTTTTGAGCTGATATTTTGCAGAAAGAACCTCTTGTTGTAGCGCTGCTCGCGACCTGACTGCCTATGTTTGGCGCAAAGCATAGGTATGTACATCAAAGCTGGAAAGTGATAATAGGTGTCATTGGTGAAAGATTATCACATTAAGTTTCAACACATACTCCGAACTTAACACGCAGAAATAGCAAAAGATTTGAATCGGGATTGTACAAATACTGAACTTCATTTGAATTGCCAACATGGCAAGGAATTGAGACTACTACTACAAGCTTCTGGACTCGACCAGGTCTTGCTTAGGGTTCTAATCTCTTTGAATGCTCAGCTCAGATTAGACCCAGTGACTTCGAACAGGAGAGACTGTTCAAATTACTAATTCGGCTTCAGGCATGAAAATCAAAAAGGGAAATGTTCCATTCACTTATGTTCAAAAACAAAAACATCTATCCTATTCCTAATGCTGTTTTGACTTGTCAATGTTATAATTCTCCTATTGTAGTAATTAGTTACTCTTCTATGCACAACCCCTTTCTACACATCGACTCTTGTTCGCTGAATTAATTACGCACGATATTCTCAAACTCCTGTAATACGAAATCATTTTGACCGTCGGAGAAAGATATTAGGTTCCATTGTGCATAGAAAGAATATATTTCTCTGTTAGTGCCACATAAAGATGTCACTCCAGGTTCAAGGTTTCATTTGACAAGAAAGAAAGAAAAAACTTACGGAAATAGCAATTGCAAGCTTGAGTGAAGTAAATTAGTTACCTTATGGTGGTTGTTAAGTATCATAGTAAGACTTTTAACTTGTGCCTCCAGTTCTTCTATCCTCTTTAAAGCTGCTTGAAGAGCTCTGTTGGCAGTTCCAGTTTTATCATGTGCAGCAGCAACTTGTGCCTCCAGTTCTGCTATCTTCTTCAAGGCTGCTTGAAGAGCTCCATTGGCAGTTCCCAGTTCATCATGTGCAGCAACTTGTTCCTTCAAGGCTGCGTGAAGATCTCCAGCAATCTCCTGTTCAACATTTGGTTCAGTGGTAGCCTGGGATGATGATTCCTCAGCCCAGCATTTCTTTGTTTTTTCAGCTTTCTTTGAGTTACGACTTTTCCTCCCTGTAGGCTTGGTAATTTTTTCAGCATCCACTGTCTTGGCATATTTACTTCCTCGGGCTTTCTTCAGCTGATCGACTCTTACTTCGCCAACATTGTTGGGCACTTTGAATATATGTACCTGTACACATTCAATGTGTGTACATTATCATTATGAGAAACAAAAGATGGTTTTTGAGGAAAACATTCAGAAAATTAGCGAACTAACAGAAGGTTGCCGCGTTCAGCATAACTTTCTACATTTATCAAAGGGATACCTTTTAATTTCAACATTTAAGGTAGTTCAACGCGTTTTCTACTATATTCATTTCATCTTACTTTAGAACTGTCTTCAAGTGGCAGGCAGTAATGTCTTTGGCAAAGAACTTATAAATCCCTAGTCCCTACATCCTGTGACTACACTCTAATGAAGAAAAATAATTGCTTAATATTGAAACCACGTCCATCTTTTCATTTCAGAAGATTAAACAACGCATCTAGAAAGAAACCTAAAACTTGCAAGTGAAAAATAGTGTGGTACCTTAAATCTTGTTGGCTCAATAAGCTCCATTACTAGAGCATCACCATCATCCAACTTATGATCCGTAGAAAATATTTTCCATCCAGTACTAAGATACCCATTTAATCCATTGTAGTGTATCCCATACAGTAAACCTTCCTCATCTTCGAACATAATTCTGAGCTTTGATTCCTTGGAAAGGTGATTTTGGCGGAATTCCATTGGTATAATCTTACAAAATAGAACGTGGAAAAAGCAACGTCAATGAACATGAACATGAGTGAAACAAAAATGAAAAATATAGAGAACTTCAAATTACTGTTACCTTTGTAGCTTACCAACAAAAATTTCTCAGACACATGTGAAGGAGATATTGATTTAATAAAAGATGGGTTTCCAGAGAGTAAACCGCTTTGAAAGCTCATGGCACGCTTCAGTGCATTGGATCGTTCCGCTTTTGTGGCAACTCTTGTTGCTATGTAACTGCAAATTCACCACCATTTAATCGAATCTAAGACCTAAATAAATGAAATAGACTTCATTTTAGATAGAAATTATACCTTGTTTCACCAACGTCGTTGGACACTTTAAATATATGTACCTGTATAAGAACAATTATCAGGCACATAAACTGGAAAGTAAGTTAGACATCATTCACAGGATTTCTTACAGAATCTAACACAAACATGGTCATCAACCCATCTGTCCGTCTATGTTATTATGAGAACAAAAGCATTTTTTGAGGCAATAACAACAACCAAGCCTCTAGTGCCAGACAAGCAGGGGTAGGCTAGACAGAAAACCCATCTAGATCGTTTTGAAGCAATAATTCAGAATATTATGAAACAAATATCATTTCAGCATGACATCTTACATTTTAATTTGGGCTAAATGTTTTTTGTACTATATTCAACCTTCACTTCACCTTACTGTAGAACTCTCACCAAGTGGCAAGCCATGGGAACTTAGGAAGGAACTAATAAATTGTAATACTAAAGTCTAGTGGAGGAAAAAGCGTGTATCACTTGTAAACAATGCACTTAAAAAGAAAACATAAACATAGAAATGAAAAGCTAGTGTGGTTGGTAATGGTGATTTTACCTTGAATCTTGTTGGCTCAATAAGCTCAAATGCCAGGGCATCACCATCATCCAACTTATGATCCATAGAAAATACTTTCCATCCAGTACTAAGAAATCCAGTTACTCCATTATAGTTTGTCTCATATACTGAACCTTCTTCATCTTCTAACACAATATTAACTTTTGTTTCCTTGGAAAGGTGATCATCACGGAATTCCGACGGTATTTTCTTACAGAAAGAAAAAACAAGTACAAAGTATAAACCGATTTGCATTATTCTTGAATGACGATGAAAAATGAAAAATTTACGCTTACCAGCAAAAATTGCCCTGACACATGTGAATGAGACAATGATTTAACAAAGGATGAGTTTCCAGACAGAAAACCGCTTTGAAAGCTCATCGCACGCTTCACTGCATCGGATCGTTCCGCTTCAGTAGCAACTCTTGTTGTTATGTAGCTGCAAGTGCATCACAATTTAGACAAATCCAGAAGGTATTACCTCTAAACAAATCAAATAGCGCACCAATCAAAAACAAATCAAATAGACTTGATTTTAGCTAGAAATTTTACATTGTTTTGCATTTTCTTTTTGTCCTGAACCCTTGATCGCCTTGGGAATAAGTAATAACTTGATTTCGAGGACGTCGTGAAGAGCGTCTCACTAAATCAGCAGGAGTTGTCTTTGATTTCACTTGCTATTTACATTGATAGAACATCAAATAAAGTAAAATAATCAAACAAACTGATGATATTCAGTAGTTGAAACCTTACCTTGCTTTTCTTCTTTTTGATATTATCATTTAGATTGTTGGCCATCTTTGAAATACCCAATTCCTTGAGTTTAAAACATAAACAAGAAGAAATAGTTAAAACCTAAGAAAATGTCGTAACAAATTAATCAAAAATTATCGAACTAGAGAAACTGACTGACCTCAAATCGTCTTTTATTATCTTTTAATCGTTGTCTCCGTGCTTCTTCATACGAATTATCTTGTGCCATGATCAATTTCTTACAAGTTCCTCTCTGATTTGGGGATTTTCCTTCTATTTCTAGGGTATGAAAGAAAGTAAAATTTTGAATCTGAACAAATGAAGTTGATTTGTATTTATACGATCTAAGATACAAAATCTCTGTATACAATTTCGATTTTTGGCGGATTCTATTTACTGTGATTTAAGTTTTGAAATTTGAATCGACTGGAGTCTTTTTTGGAGCCAACTTCGACTGAAGAAGAGTGAAGAGAATGTGAGTCAAGGGTTTGTTTGTTTTCGCGTCTTTCCGTCCTTGTCGGTGTAAGGGTTTGGAGGCCCATAATACTTTGTGGTGCTTAAAACTAAGCTGCAAATAGGGTGAGCACGGAGGTCCAGATCGGCAAATTCAATTTGGCCCGTCCGTTTTTTTGTTTTTGTTTGCGGGTGGGTGTCTGAACCGTACATTAATGAACCGGTGCCGATGCAGTTTATAAGATCCAAGATATATTGGATACAGTTACTGTCTTAAATTTCCGTTGGACACCCACAACCGTTATAAAATTTTCGTAAGTTATGGATGTAGAATAACAGTTATGATCCATTATATATTCATCTTACTTCTCCATCATTTATTTTCATCGAACTTTTAGGTATTGAAATTGAGAGGCAGAGAGAAAACGGGATCATTCGCATCAAATCCGTTCATCCATGCATCCATTGGATGTTGAATAAAATGCGGACGCTAAACTTGAAATTTTTCATCTATTGGATTAGATGCGGATGAGGTAAACCCTGTCCAACTCGGACAATGCTCACCTTTAACATCAACTTTGTCTCTCTAAGAACCATAATACTTTCCTGGTTGACATCTAGGAATGAATGACACGGGATTATGGGGCCCAGTTTAAATCTTCCGACCTTTACAAAGAGGTAATCAAATAGTAATTAGAAAGATATTTTGAGAGAAAATTTATTGTTAGTTAGTAGAGATTCTAAGACCTTGTTAACGGATAAAAACCTTTTTAAGTCTTTTTATTTAAAACTCCATGTTATTAAGCTGCTTCTTATGAGCACGGAAAAGTGAAAACTGACCTAGCTAAGTGGTAAATTTGCCACTTAGCCATTCGAGGTGTAGTCTCTACCGAGCAATGGACTCTCGACCGCTTGGTTGAAACTACACTGAGTGGTGTAGACTAAACCGCCATTGTTAGAGACTCGACCGCCTGGTGAATACATCATCCAGTATATTTTATCCAACGGCCATAAATCCATCACACTATAAATACCCATTCCAACTTCAATTAAACTCACAGTTATTCAATATTTTCTTATAGCTCTTCCAGTTTTTCAAAATATGAACATGACTCGGTTTATGAAAACCAACATGATGCGAAAAATCAAAGAGTTGTAAAGCGAGTCAATGTACAAAATGAAATAAGAATATGCAATGTGCAAAATCGAATAAGAAGACGAAGTCAATAATTTAGTATTACAGAAGATGAATGCAGGAACTATGTTTTATTTACTGATCGTCTCATCGTTAGTGGCGCGCTCCAAGTCATGCCGTTTTAGGAAAATGTGTTTCTGAAATTTGAAGAAGAAACAACGAACCTCAACAATCGTGATGTGATGGTGTTGAGTGGTCGGGTCAAATTAATCTTTAAGAATATTAATTCGTATGTTGCTTTGATAAGGAAAGTGGGTCGCAACATGAGGAGTGGTGAAACCAAGATGGACCTTGAACAAAGGTGTCGGAGGATTGGCTCCACATCAACCGCAAAGACTTCAAATATGAAAGTTGTTATGAGATCTTAACAACTTCCATATTGTTAACTCCAAATATAATCCAGTTTATATGTTTTAATTTCTTAATTGTTAACTTAAACATAAGTGTAAAAGTAGATTTGCATTATCAAACAAAAGTATAATTACATTAAATGATCTAAAAATAATTACATCTATCAAACTAATGATTTCCTTGACCTCCAAAAATATATTCTCATATGCTTGTTTGATTTGACATAGTCGTAACTCATCAATTTGAGTCTGAGTCTGAGATGGTGGTTGAGTAGCATTAGGCAATTTTGCAAAACTTTGAAATGGTACAGTAGTTGGCTTAATTTGCTGAGCAGTTGGTTGAAATAGTTGAGAAGTTATCTAATAATCCTTTCATTCTGCTAGCCATAAGCTTAGAAATGATTTTATAAGAAGTGTTTGCTAAAGCTATGGGTCGAAATTCAGCAGGTGTAGTTCGGGAATCAAAGAAATGAACGAGGCATTCATTTCTTTTAAAATATGACCTGTTTCAAAAAAAGTTTGAATCATATTTGTTAGGTCATCCCTAACAACATCCCAGTTTTGCTGATAAAAGTTAGGTGGGAACCCATCTGGCCCCGGACTCTTATCGGGTTCCATTGAGAATAGAACCTTTCGTATCTCTATAATGGCTATGCATTCAATTTTCGTGAATTATACCTAAAATGAAAGTATCACTTTTCTTGAAATGGAGGGAGTACATCGTTTTATTAGTTGCAACGGAAAATTAGTTGATGCATAAACCAAAATATGGCTACATAAAGTATTATGTATCCTTTGTGTTGGTTTGCATAATGGATGTACATTTAATTTTCTAAAATTATGACTAAAATGATAAATACCTCCCAATTTTTCGTAAAAACTCTAAATTTGATGTTGTTGTTTGTACTTATTGCGTAGCTTTTTTTATTACCTTTCCAACGAGATAAAATTTGTAAAATTCCAAGGCACGGATTTTTAGATATGTTATATTAAAGGTTGTTTTCCAATTATACCCCTAAAAAAATAGGATACATAAAGAGTTATAGTAATTGGACTAAAAGGGAGGGATAATTGTGTCAAATGAAAAAGACCAACCATAGACATCAAATCCAATCTTTTTGTGTCAATTGATGACTTACAATTTACAAAAAATTGGCCATACAAAGATCCTCCCTCGCTTCGCTCTGTCGGCCCAATTATTTGATCGAGTCTAATGGAGGTCATAACAAGCACGGAGGTACTTGTTAACATCAACTGTGATGGTGTTTGTAATTCTCTTGATGTCATTGCGACTGATCATGTTACTAGTTTACCCGATGACACAGTGATGGATATTCTAAGCAGACTCCCGGTAAAGTCACTCATCCAGTTTAAGTCACTATGCAAACATTGGTTGTTTCTGATTAAACAAGACCCGCACTTTATTGATTTACATTGCATCCGTTCAAAATCACGTCCAAATTTCCTCTACATCGACCCATTGCCACAAAAAGGTGTCCTATATGCTAACTGTGACGTTAGCTGTTCAAAATGCAAAACGAGACAACAGAGTATTTCATGTGCGGAGATAGTTGAAGGCAGTGGTGGTGAGGAACAAGTGAACTAGTAAGGTTAGGATAACCGATGATGAATGGTTCTATTATAGTAAAGTCTTGGAACCAGTAAATAGTTTTCTTTGTTTCGTAGATCAGAAGACATATGCTGTTAAGATATACAATGTAAGCACACGAGAAACAACACCGTGGGTCAGATCAACGTTACTGGCAGAAGAAGATCACAAATAAAAGCAGGTTGAGGGTAAAACTGTATTCTACTGCAACTTATAGATTTGGCTTTGATCCACAGAAGAAGGAATATAAAGTGTTTTGCTTCTGGAGACTACTTGCTAGACGCGAACAACATATTTATAATACCATGGAACGCCCTGATTATGAAAGTTGGGAGGTGTTGACAGTGGGCCAGCAAACTAAATGGCCAAGGATCGATGCGGTTCCTAACGAGAACAACCGAATAAAAATTAAAGATGTGCTCCCTCTGAAACATAGTTGGGAGCAGGTACATGGAGACAGAACAATATATTGGAGTAACAAAGAGTATTGTTTTGATCAATGGGGGCAAACTAATCCTGATGATCCTGACGTTATAGTTGCACTGGATGTTGGAAGTGAAATGTGGGTGCAAAATACCGCACTACAATTGAAACGCGTAAACATCATTTCTACAACAACGTACGTGCGAGGCATTTATACATTTCCAAGGTTGCGCGTCATTTATACAAGAGTGCGAGGCAATATCAATATCAAGAGAGCGCTCCAGTATCAATAGAGTCGCGCTCCAATATCCGAAATAAAGGGGTTTATTAGCCGTACTCCACTACATATTAGCTGCCATCCACTATGTAAACATATATATAAAGAGAAATGCAGGAGAGAGAAAGAGAGGTCAACTTTATCTTTTGTATTCTCATCTTCTTCCTCCATCACCTAAAACTAGATCTAGAGCTCCACAAAACCCATTAATGGAGTCTTATGTAACCTCAAAATAATTATAGTGAAGAACCATGGATGTAGATCACATTGATCGAACCATGTAAAAAATCTTTGTGTCTCTTTAGCTTCGTTGAGAAATCTTTTCAGTCGATAGAGAAAAGCTTGGAATAGCAGGCGATGGAATAATCATCATCATTTCTAGCAACCAAACTTCAGCAAGATACAGCTACAAATATCAATTGCCAACAACTTATGCGAAAAGAATACCATCTCACATCCAATGCGAAAGAAACAAGTTTCTCAGAACTGATGATGTACGCGTTAGAAATATCAATTTTACCTCTTCCGTTAGCCTGAACCATGTTTCCATCCACCCATACAGAGGTCCACGTTGTAATGGCTTAATCTCCACCCTACATATGGAGGGGGAGCATGTTGGAGAAACTATATAATAATCCACATAGCTAACTCCTTAGCCTAGATCTTAATATATAAGGTGTGGAGCCACTCCACTCATTGCCAATTGCCACTCCACACACTTCTATCAAAATCTTCTCGGAACTGCAAGGGTGAACAGGTTTCTCGTGCATGGAGTCAAAGACGAAGGAAAAAATAGTTACAGTGCGAAAAGATAATTGCAAAGGACAGCAGGGGGGAATTAATCGCCTATATATATTGTTTTATTTATAGGAAGGAACGTGATGAAATCGGAGATAAAGGAAGGCGCTGATATCCATAAGGACGATCAAATTAGGAAAATGAAGCACGGTTCAAAGCATGAAAGGCCAAAGGCGAAAGAAGGAAGCTACCCAGTTCAAACTCAACAAAATTATCAGAACTTACGTTTTCAATCTTTTGCAGAATATCAAACAAATACAGAAGTTCGTCGACAAACAACAGAAGTATTAATGCGGTAACGAAGGGTTAAATGTGGAATATAATCAGTGGAAACCAACGAAAAAAGCTCAAAGTAAAGAACATCAAGACGTACAGGTCAATAAGACGCACGGGGAAGATAAGCTCCAAAGACGCACAAGACAAAGAAAAACAAAGACGTACAGGTTTAAAGGGAGAATGATGGGGATTACTCTAACAGGTCTAAAAGATCATTCCACCGCATCACCAAGAGGAACTAATACAGTATAATAAAAGATCATTCCACCGCATTACAACAAGTTCGTTCACACTAGTTCAACACTTAGAAGAAAAGGGGCCAAGGCTACAATTATCAAGGGCGATATCAACTCACCAAGAGGAACTAATACAGTATAACTTCTTTAAAATAATACTCGCTAATATAATATTCTCGCTAAAATAATAAAATTTCCTGGTCTCGACTCGGGCCCTTAGTGCCAAAATAATAACTTCGATAAAATCATAAAATAATACATTTCTAGAGTTCTCGTGAAGCATTAATAGGTCCCAAATAATATATAAAATAATAATACTACTAAAAAACAAAAAATAAATTTCATACATATTAAATTTCCTTAAAATATGATCTAATATAGGTATGTTTTTCTTTAAAATTAGTATCAAGTTGTGTTGTTGTATTGTAACAAGAAGTGTTAAAGTGCGATTGATATTTGAAGTGTTTGTATTTGTATTGTAATTAGTTAATGATATAATAATTTCTATAAAATTAGTTGATATTGAACATATAACCTATAGTTATTTTTTGAACCTCTAGACTACGAATTACTCTTTAAAACAATAATATATTACTTAACTATAAAATAATAATTTATTATATTATCGAAAATATAATACCTCTTTAAAATAATAATTTTTTTGGTCCCAAGCCTATTATTTTATAGAAGTTATACTGTAACTACAAACTTACACCAAGATAACTAGAGCACCACAACAAGAAGAAAGAAATGCAAAGAAGAAAAGGACAACAAACACAAAGAAAGGCAAAGAAGAGAAGAAGCAACAATGCAAATAGAAGAAAAGGCAAAAATATGACCTTAATAGAAGGCAACAGAAGTAAAACCTCTAACTAGGGAGGCTAGGCATCCAATTGTGGCGTGCACCCTAGTTCGCATAACAGCAAGAGGCAACAATAAGACCTAACGCGCATCATAATTGGGGAAAACCTAGTTAGCATGACTCAGGCGAAAGCTACACCGACCCTGGAACCTGAGTCATGGAGAGTTGGGGTGAAATGAAATACCATCCAACAGAGCGCCTTAGTCGAAAGACTAAGGTACGAAGATCTTTCCTAAGGAGTGCAGAAACTCAATCAGGGCGCCGGGGTACACGGTTGAGTCAAGAGTGCCTGGGGCGTACCTGGCTATTCTTGGAAAGTCTTGACTATGATGCACTCGGTCCTCAAGAAACCCCACTTAGGGTGTGGTCTCGTAACCATAAGCCATATCGGCGGAGGGATAAGAGGCCACGAACACAACTGATTATTGCATCACTGGATGGGAAGAGCCCACCCTAACCCGGTAGGGGTAAGCTTCCTTGAAGGGGTATTCAGGGGGAATATAGGGACGGCACCCTCCATTAGGGAGATTAATTGTGTCAAAGACTGCAATGTCATGGGGCTTCTACTCACGGGAGTATCTAGACCTGTCGCATTATCGCGTGAAAAACATCCTGCAGAGGAAAAAATACAAGAGATGATAAGGCAAGATCAATAGGTCATTACTTGAAAGGGTAGTGACCGCCTACGATTTTGCCGCCCGACCAAATGAATACCTAGAGGAAAAATAGGACCTCTACTTAGGGAGGCGCAATAAGACCACACAAAAAACACAAAGACCTATATATTGTGATTATATTATTATTATGCGATGCTAATAATGCAGGAATAAACAAGGGAGGCGATAAGACAATGCGATACAATGAACTAACGATGGACAAAGAACTAAAGGGAGAAAGATGAAGCACAAGCAAAAGAACATGCGAGAAATAATAAGAGCGAAGAGGAACACATGTACTAAATACAAAGCCAAAGCAATGAAGAATGGAAGCAATTTGAAGCAACATCAATATTAGCGCGGCAAAATAAGCTAAGAAACACAAACATTAGCTATACATTCCATTTAATCAACAATAGATAAGCATTCTCATCATATAAGCATCACATTCTCATCATTAAAGTATCGCATAAGCATTTCATGGCATAAGCATCGCATACACATTTCATGGCATAACCATCACAAAAGTGTTATAATCGCCCAAGCATTTTCCGAATTTTTATAAATATGAAATAATATCGCATGATAAAGCACAAAAGAATAAATATCATGCAGGAAGCTGGGGCAGGATAAACAAGATGGCATCGCCAAAGGAGTATGCAATTATTTCGCTCACATCAACAACTTGAAACCATTCTACCACCGCATGAGAAGAAAATATGAGGCAGAGGTAGGACAACAATGAAGGGCGGTACCAACAATTCAAAGAGAGAAGTACTCCACATCCACAAAGAAGAAGGACTTGAAGAAACAACTCGCTCATCCAACGCTTTCTCAAGGATTTTCCCCTCATAACTAAAGAACAAAGGCGATCATGGACTACCAAGAAAACATTTGATGTTCTTTACTTTCTCGGTCAGAATCAGTTCAAAAGAAGACGCTCACTCATGAACAACAAGAATCCTCAACAACAATGGAGTATGCGAAATAGAAGTTATCTCACAGAAACCACACACAACAGTTCATTACACCTCCAACATCAATAATCCACGAAGCTTCATCTTTACAAGACCAAACACACTCAAGCTCAACAAAATCTCCAAAGCATCAAGCCCATTAAAGCTTCAAACCGTTCAACATCAACAACCAACCCTAAACCTCAAACACCATGATCCTCACAAAAGTTCAACACCATTTCAACTACTCCAACACCAAATACGCAGAGGCAAAATCGAAAACAATGAATCGTTCCATCAAGGAATTGTGATCAACAACAACAAAGTTTAAGAACTTCACAAAAGAATAGAGGCAAGTACGTACTTTTGAAGATTAGTATTCTTTCGCGTAGTTCCTTCAACAACAAAAATCAAAGGCTACTCCAACAACTACATATTGGCTACTACAATAAGGCGGATTTTTCCTTAAAGATCGCTCTTCAAGCAATATTCAAGAAAAAATAGGCAAAATGTGGATGCAAAATACCGCACACTACAATTGGAACGCGTAAACATCATTTCTACAACAACGTACGTGCGAGGCATTTATAC
Source organism: Papaver atlanticum (assembly GCA_023531105.1). Lineage (NCBI taxonomy): Eukaryota > Viridiplantae > Streptophyta > Magnoliopsida > Ranunculales > Papaveraceae > Papaver > Papaver atlanticum. The sequence goes on along the minus strand of JAJJMB010010800.1, from coordinate 110,640 downwards.
ATTTCCAAGGCTGCGCGTCATTTATATATTTCCAAGGCTGCGCGTCATTTATACAAGAGTGCGAGGCAATATCAATATCAAGAGAGCGCTCCAGTATCAATAGAGCCGCGCTTCAATATCCGAAATAAAGGGGTTTATTAGCTGTACTCCACTACATATTAGCTGTCATCCACTATGTAAACATATATATAAAGAGAAAGGCAAGAGAGAGAAAGGGAGGTCAACTTTATCTTTTGTATTCTCATCTTCTTCCTCCATCACCAAAAACTAGATCTAGAGCTCCACAAAACCCATTAATTGAGTCTTATATAACCTCAAAATAATTATAGTGAAGAACCATGGATGTAGATCACATTGATCGAACCATGTAAAAAATCCTTGTGTCTTTTAACATTTTTAGCATTTTTACCTTCATTTTTCATGTTTAATAAGTTTAGATGTAGAAATTGTTAAGGGGTGTTAGTTGTGGGATTTCCTGCAACTATATGAAAAGTATAGAGTTATCCCAATTCCTAATTTCATCCTTGACGAGCCTCGTGATGAAGAATATAGGCTACCTATTGATATGCTAGTTTTGGGTACACATGTAGCTCTAGTTTTGCAAAGTCTCTCTGCGTCATGCCATGTACTCTTAAATTTCGCCGTAATACTCACCTGATGCGGCCATTACGATATTAGGTACCGACTTTTTTGAGACTCTTCCCACTGAAACTAGGATAAGAATAAAACTTGCTAGTTATTTGATTATTTTCAAGTTTTTATATCTTTAGTTCTTAAATATGGATGTATGGTTTATAATTATAACATTATTTAGCTATTAAAGCCCTTCATGGTGTGGATCAGATTGCCATAAAATCCTCCCAAACCGATCAAACATGAAAGCATATCTACTTAGCAATTGGAAGGTTTACAAGATCAGAAATATAATGAAGCACCGGTGGGACGAAAAACAATGTCCCGCACAATCTAGACAGTAAACCCAGATTTTGCCTTTGCAATTGGAAGGTTTTTCGAGAAATAATACGTACCTGCACTAAATAGGACAAGGGCACCCGCTGCCATCATTTCCATATATACAGACCCAATACATACCATAGAAGGTGTTCCTCTTGATATAAATAAGTACAACATTTTATGTTATTTTCTTGTATGACACGAAAAACGTAATCACTTACCTTTTTTATTATATACTTTTATATAAATGAGCTGCGCATCGTCTAGGTTTAACAGAGAACATAGTTAAAGAGAAAACATGGAAACAGAAACAAACGGAATAAACGAGAGTATTAGCAGTAGTGGTAATGGTAATATGGACGAATTTCATGGTGAAAGTCTGTGCGACATACTAAGTAGACTTCCTGTTGGATCACTTATGAGATTCAAGTCCGTATCAAAACCTTGGAGATCATTAATTGCAAAAAATTCTCACCTGGTTAATCTACACCTTACACAGTTAGAAAAACGGGGATGTTGGCCGGAACTTGAAGATAAACCAGAGGCAGAAGCAAAGGAAACAACTTTTTCAATTGACTTTATGTTTGCATTCGGATACGACCCAACTACTAAGCAACACAAAGTTTTATGTGCAAGTCGTTTTCTACTTCAAAACAATGGCTATTATCTGGATTATAGAGTTGTCTGTGAGGTCATGACAGTAGGCGAGAATACATGGAGAATAATCGATGAATTCCCACAGAGCTTAGCAATCAGTAAATCTAGAAAATCCGTTTATATGAATGGTTCCATATATTGGATGTGTGATGATGAGGTGTACGAGCCATCCGAAAACAAACTACTTATGGTATTCAATGTCGGTAGTGAGACTTTTCGAGAGATTTCAATCCCTTATTATGTACGTGAAAACCTCGTGCAGACGATGGTATTAGGAGAAGTGGATGGGAAAATAGCGATTGCTGCTTGTCACCGAAATAGAGGATATTATGATAACATCAGGTTTTGGATATATGAGCAGAAGCATTAGATGACGGAAAACATCAATTCTACTGGTATTGGTACTAGTACTAGGTATAATGTCAGTGGTGGTAAATGGATAAAAGAGGATATCCCGTTGCCTAACAAGATCTCTATCTTGCACTGTTTTTCCTTCAAAGCAATTGCCGGTACAGGAATAATTGTAGTATCCTTGCCAAAATCCTCAGACTCGGAGAGGGAGTTTCTCTACTATTATGATCGAACAACGAAGGCATATGTCAAAAAGCAGCTCGACAATATAATAGATGGTACTACTCATAAGAAGTGTTGCCGCGGTTTGATAACTTTGTTCGGAACGCTATCACCTGTTAGGAAACTAACATAAGAGTGAGTGTAGAACAATGCCTGGACATTGATCAGATCAGCTGGTAAGCTTATCAACTATTATTATTTGGATACATTTTATTATAGGATGTGAAAGTTAGGATTAGTGTAGGTTTTTAACTAGTTATTCACTTTATCTTAATTATCTTTATATTTACTTTATCTTAATTATCTTTATAAATTGCGTCTACATTTTCCTAATTGATTGCCTTTTTTTTTTTGGTGTTCATTTCGTTATTTTGCCCACCCTTTCATAGAAAAAGGCCCTGAACACTTGCCATTTGATAGAAAAAGGCCCATCCTAGCGAATTAATCTCGAATCCGAACTTTTTGCAGTGTAGCGTGGACACCTCTGTGCAGAGCCCTCTGCAATAGCACATAATTGACTGTTAAAATGAATCTACACAAACATCTAAACACACAGTAATGATGGTGAGTCCAAAACAGAATGATCCAGGCAAGTGAGACGAATCTAATATTCCCCACCCCGACTTTTGCAGAATAAGAATTATTACTCGGTTCTTTACATATGCAGTCCTCTTTCATTATTGACCAATGCAGTTAATGTCGGTTGAAACTGCAGAGATTTTCACCAGAAGTGCTACTTATCCCCCGTTTTTATCCTCCAGATCTGTCCCCCATTAGGTGGCTTTATCCAAATCCAAATCCAAAGTCTTTTCGAGTAGCAAGTACCGGGTCGACTAGAGAATATCTTCAAAAAATATAACATAGTTTTTACACCAGCTTGTCAAGTCTTGCACAACTTGCACTACGGCAAGCAAATTAGGTGGCTTTATCTCATCCCTTGATTTCAATTAGAAGGTGGGGCGGGGAAAAACAGTGGGGCCCATTTATATGAGGTGGGGATAATTTTAGGGGATGGGAAGCATTTTCGCGAAAGTACATCGAGCTTGGATGAGAAATCTCCTAGCTTTTGGCCAATCCGAAAGTATATATAGCCCCACGAGTCACTCGAGAACATTTTTTCTTTTGGAAGGCAGCTAGTTTTCACCCTGTATAATTACACTATTGGGTATTTGAATGATTTGTAATAATGTCCGTTTTACATGCTATTTTCTCCTAACTCAATTATCATTCTTGATTAGACACCAAACTCGCAATATACATTGCACCAATCTTCATTTCTTCAACAATCAAAATGATCTCATGTCTACACTGATATTGATATCACATCTTTATTTTAATTTTTTTTGCATGACTCTATGGTTTATTAGGTTGTCTATATACTTTTTCCAAATGATTGGACTTGACCTGGTAGAAAAAGACATAATTAATCCAGAAAGATGTAAAGATTTTTACAAGCAAATAGCTACAAGTTTGGTATATCTATTTTTTGATGATTACATCATTTTCCTTTCCATTTTTTTTCCATGAAATTAAGACGTTTCAGAGGTGTGGATTGAATTCTACTTTAATTTCATCAAAAGTCTGATCAATTATTGTAGAAAAACGTAGTCTAGTTCTAGTAGAACTATGGGGAAATAAGATTAGATACAATCATATGAACGTAGAAATTCTACCCATAATCAATATAAATCGAGTTAACCCTAGGTTCCTAGCCTCAATAAAGCCGTTCACTCTCTTAAATGAACCTTTCTGGTCGACAAAAAAATCCCAAATTTTTTCCCATTGAAGCCCTTTGAGAAAATGGTTTCAAATATGTTATGAAAATTATAGGTTATCAGTATATACACTTATAGTCTGTTTGGGTACCAGTTAAGAAATTACTGTCGACAAAAAAAGGTAAAGAAAAAATCAAAAACTAGTTTTAGAACACAATTTTAAAATGACTTTAAAAGTAAAAATGTTAATTTTTTTTATGAAGTAACTTATTCTTATTTCTGAAATTGACTTATGTTTTTGGTATTCAAAAACCCCTTAACTTTAAAGGGTGTACGCATATAATTTGAGAAATTATTTTTCGACTTCTTCAATTAAAAAAAAAAAAAAAGTTATGTTCGGAACAAAATCTCAAATTGACTTCTTAGAACTAATAAAATAGTCCATTTCTTGCAAAACAAAATATTCTTGATTCTAACTTCTGTTTTTTAAAAGCAAAGACATTTTTGCTTCCGGTTACAAACACCCTCTTAATCAATAGGCAAAAGTCATGCAGATTAGATGCACATAACCAAACAGTTCGGTCTCTGCAATTAATCCACAATGCTTAATCTTAATCAACAGGCGAAAGTCATTATTGATACAGATTAGGTGCATATAACCAAAGCAATTTATGTCAATTAATCAGTTTAACTCTCTCAATTAGCAGCTGGATAGAGGAAACATAATGACTAATTAAGCAAGTGAAACAGTGAGACGAATACAAATATATATATATTGTGGGCTGAGAGATTGACCTGTCTAGTAAACCACCATGGTTTTCTCTCATAGATTTGTACTGCTGTTATGTGTCTTGTCACCACCACTCACAATATTGATCCATGATCTATCTCGTCTAACAGTTTATAGTTCATCATTTAGTCATCTTTTTCTTTCTGCAAGGTGATGATACCTCGACAATCCAACTATATTTTTGTACTTTATTTATATAAAATCTAATGAAATGAAATAATGAAATGAAATATTTATGTGCATACCAGTTGTTGTCGGGTGCAATAATAAAAAACAAGGAAAAATCAAATAAGCAAAAGTTATTGATACTTAGCTCCTTTATAATGGAAGTGATCGATTTGACGAAACGACGAGCTCCCCAGATCTCCGCAACAGCAACAAGGCAAAACTTTGGAAAAACAGAGTGAGTCACGTGTTCAACACGACGTCCTTAAGACATTAGCACCCGGCTACACTCAAGAGTGATGCTATAGCCCTCACAGGACGAATATCTACAGGATAAAACACCCTACTACACCTACTACTAGCATATGTAGTAGATGCTCAACTTGAGCTTGGCAACTCCGAAAAACTCCAAAACAAAACCTTAAGGAAAAACGCGAACGTTTAAGAAAACAATATAAAAATATTTTCCCTTAGGGGTCCCTCTAAAATATAGAGAAACCCCTTTCCCATAGATTTTACAAAAGTAGAGAATTTGTTTATACAATGGAATAATACAACTTAAAAAGAGGAACTCCCCGATGTGGGACTAAAAAGTTTCATTCACAAAAGAAAACAATACGTTATTATTTTTCTTAAAAACTTTAAAAATTAATTTTTTATTAATTGTTTTCCAACAATGCCCCACATGAATGAAAACATCGGTAAAACATGAAAAACACAGATAGATTTTGGTAAATCAACACCCTAATCCCCATGATCCTGCTTGACCGAACAGACATACGGACCGTCCGTGTGTTGATATCATACTAGTCATTTCTACGTCATCTCCCTAACACAAAAGTGTGTTGACCCCAGAGTCATACTATGGATTGTATAAATCATAATAGTATACGCAGCTTTCATCTTTAGTTTCTCACAAGTGAGACTAAAGGTTTCTTTCACCAAAGTAAAAAACATGAACTAGTGAACCCTTAGTGACCCTTAGGTCCTAAGTTCAAGTAATACCAAAACCATCAAAACGAAAATCACATAAAAAACGCAGGAAATATCATTTTAGGCAGAGGTGTCCATGAGGTCTTAAACCTTTGCTTAGTGAGATATTACCGGAACTACTTGCTAGAAACAGTGAACGCGATGTCTTGAACTGCTAGCATTTGATCTAATTCGCGATAACAACCACAGATGATATCTCCAAGGTTGCTGCCAAGCTCGTGCCGTTTTGTCCAATTTGTCCCTGGACATATCCTGTTTCTTAGAATGCTCTAGAGAATCAAAGATCATATTCTCATAGGAAGCGGCCCCACTTCCTCATTCAGATAGGTGAGTTTCCGTAAAGAGTGTTACTACTACACCCCAATTCAATCTTAAAGTGAAACTATAGAACTCATTAAGACTTCTTAAAAGTCATCCTTCACATGCAGTCACACTATCACGTCTACATCATAGGGAAGGGACAGAGAATGAAATTCTCTGATAGTGTTTACCTTTACCCACCACAAATTAGTTGTCTCATTCGAAACCTTGATCTTGGGATCTCCAGTCAGCAAGGTCTAGTATCCATCATGGCAAGTTTAATTTATGAGCTTAAGCCGCATCCCCTTCGATGCATTTTTAAGTATCTCTTTGGATAAACCTTTCGTCAAAGGTTGCGCTATATTCTCCTTGGACTTTATCCAATCAATGGAAATAACGCTGATTGAGATTAGTTATTTTTAGCTTTAGCTACTATAGCTTGGCTAATACAATGTATAGATATAGCTGGCACAGGCCTATGCCAGAGAGGAATGTCTTCTACAAAGCATCTTAGGCACTCGTCCCCCTCTCGTGCTTTATCTAACGCAATACTCTCAGATTCCATAATGAATTGAGCAATATATGTCTGTTTGGAAATTTTCCAAAAACAAACTCTCCTGCTAGAGTGAAAACATATTCACTCGTAGACTTAGACTCCTATGAGTCAACTATCCAATTTGCATCACAAAGCCCCACAAGGACAGCAAGATACCTTTTATAAATCAAACAAAAGGTAATAGAGTATTTTAGGTACCGTAATACTCTACTAAGTGCATCCCAATGCTCTTGCTCTGGACTACAAGTATTTCTACTTAACTTACTCATAATATAGGCAATGTATGGACTCTACAGTTCATTAAATTCATCAGACATCCTATAACTCTTGAGTATTCAAGTTAATACTCCATTACCCTTATTTTTCTTGAGTCTACAAGAAGAATCGTAAGGAGTACAAGCAGGCTTACAATCAGACTGATTGTATATCTTAAGCACGAATTTAATATAATGAGAATGAAAAAGACTATAAATATTAGATTATCTTCTAATACTCATCCCTAAGATCACATCAACAGGGCCTAAGTCTTTCAAGTCAGCGTTCTCATTCAGCGCATGTTTTTAGTGGAATTAATCACATCTATGTTTGTATCAAGTATAAGCATATCATCAACATACAAGTGTACAATCACACAGGCATCCTTAACAAGTTACTTATAAATATACTTGTCAGATTCATTAACTTAAATCCACTACTCATTATCACATGATCAAATTTTCCATGTCACTGTTTACGTGCTTATTTGAAAACCATACAAAGATTTTTTTCAACTTACAAACTTTGTCTTCAAAACCTTTCACTACAAAGTCCTCAGGTTGGTCTATGTAAATTTCTTTATCTAATACACGGTTTTAGAAAAGCTGTCTTAACATCCATCTGATGTATCTCTAAGTCGTTTATGGCAGCAATAGCAATTAGCATCTCAAAGGAAGTAATTCTCGTTACAGGTGAATAAGATTCAAGGAAATATACAACTTCTTTTAGTTTATAGCCTTTAGCTACCAACCTAGCCTTATATTTTTCCACAGTTCCATCTACCTTACGTTTCCTCTTAAAGACTCATTTACATCATGTGGTCTTACTCCCTAGAGGTAAATTAATAAGCTCTCAATTCTGGTTATGACGGACTGAGCCCATTTCACTAAATGAATCTTCTTACCAGAATGGGGTTTCAGTAGATGTCAAGGCTTCTTTACAAGTCTGGAACTCAGACTAAGCTAGGCATATTATGAAGTCGGGTCTCTAAGAAGTCTCAGTTCTAATCCTTTTACTTCTCCTAGGATCAACACTACTTCATCTTCTTTCGAAGGTATATTTTGACTAGTTGAAAGACATCTAGGGGATCAACAACACATCCCTAAGAAGAGACGGGTTTCAAAATAAACATGTTCAAAGAACTCAACATCCTTAGACTCCATAAAAATATTCACACCAATGTCAGAAATAACATAACTCACAACCAAAAACTATGCAATAGGACACTCAGGATATCTTATCTAAACACCCCCACATTTTGACGTATGCATAAGAAGGTTGTCTATCTTTCCATAATCATATGGAGTTTTATCTGATCCTTTAAAGATTACTCTTATCAGGATATAACAAAATTAGAGGACGACTTCCCCCCACAAGTTGGCGGTTAATTCTTTAATCAACATGACATAAATCATCTCCTTAATGGTTTTGTTCTTACATTTAACTATACCATTAAACTATGGTGAATAAGGAGGTGCGATCTCATAAATAATGCCATTTAACAAGTAAAGTTCTCCTATATGAATTTCATATTCTCCATCATGTTTAGAGACCTAACCAATTTAGTGGTAACATATACTTCGCTTTCAATTTCAAGTTTATACTCTTTAAGGATTCTAAGGAATCATCCTTACCCATAAGCAAGTATACATGAGAGTACCTCGTACAATCATCTATGAAAGTTACAAACCACCTTTTACCACCTTAGTTTGGGTTGAACTCATTTCAACTAGGCCTAACTGAATTAATTCTAAGGGCTTAGAATTACTCTGAACATTTTTGCTAAAAGGTTTTATAGCATATTTTGATTCTACACAGATTTCACTTTTGTGTTCAATGTCCAAACTAAATTTGGGTACGCAGCCTATGCTAGGCGGTTTATGCATTGACTTATAAGTTTACGGTTTCAAGTATACCATGCAAAACATTCAAATACACACAAAATAAAGCACAAGAATCAACTATGTTCACTTCATCAGATTTTCCTTTAAGCTTATATAGACCCTAAGTCCTATAACTGTAGCCTAAAAAATCACTTCCCTTAGTTATAATAAGTTTTCCATATTTAATTAAGATCTTCAATCTTTTACCATCTACAACAGAACAAGATACAAGATTCTTGCATATGCCCGGAACATGAAAACTTCATTCAATGTGAGAATATTTACAGATATGAGCTTCTGCTCGACCTTCCCCTTTTATGCAACCTCTGTTGCAGATGAGTTACTCATATAGAGTTTCTCGACATCCCCTATCCTATGATAGGAGGTGAACAGGTCTCTGTTTCAACAAACATGCTTGGTGGCTCCAGAGTCCACCCACCAATCTCCCACATTGGTTATTAAAATAATTTCCGACATCATGCCATTGAACTCGTTCTAGTTTGTTTCAACTAAATTAGCATTGACTTCTACTTATTAAGGTTTTTACGTTGTCTACAATTTACTGCTTTAAGGAAATTTACAAACATAAAAATCACCCTTAATTAAAGTAATGCTACATTTAGGTTTGCGAAGCATACCTTTCTTATGAAGACTACGCTTAGAGTTGCTTCCGATTTTCTCACCTTTGCCAGCTTTGGAAGATTTATTTTCAGCCACATGCGCCTATTAGCCATGTCCCTTGCAGATGACACTTTTATTCACAAACCACAATTCCGAATCGGAAAGTAAAATATGAATTTTGAGGATAACATCTAGATCTACAAACTTCGTTTGAATTTCATAAAAAACTCATGGTTACCCCATACAAAACTAATTAAGTGAACAACAAATTTCTGCTCGTCAAAATTTTTCAGGAACGTTTATCTGTTTTGTAAAATATCATAAAAATACTTTTACAACTCCAAAAATTCTGAAATTTTATGTGGTTAACTATCAGGATGTCTACTACATTAGGTCAAAAGGGTTCATCGAAATTCCTTCTAGGTTAAGAGATAAACTCGAAATTCTACAGCTAACCAAAAATTCGATTTTGTTTTTCACTCCACAATTAACATCCATGATTCACAAACCAACCAACCATTTTCGATTATTACAAATTTTAATGTCTTAAGATTGTTGGGTGCAATAATAAAAAACAAGGAAAAATCAAATAAGAAAAAGTTATTGATACTTAGCTCCTTTATAATGGAAGTGATCGATTTGACGAAACGACGAGCTCCCCAGATCTCCGCAACAGCAACAAGGCAAAACTTTGGGAAAACAGAGTGAGTCACGTGTTCAACACGCTGTCCTTAAGACATTAGCGCCCGGCTACACTCAAGAGTGATGCTATAGCCCTCACAGGACGGATATCTCCAGGATAAAACACCCTACTACACCTACTACTAGCATATGTAGTAGATGCTTCACTTGAGCTTGGCAACTCCGAAAAACTCCAAAATAAAACCTTAAGGAAAAACGTGAACGCTTAAGAAAACAATATAAAAATATTTTCCCTTGGAGGTCCCTCTAAAATATAGAGAAACCCATTTCCCATAGATTTTACAAAAGTAGAGAATTTGTTTATATAATTGAATAATACAACTTAAAAAGAGAAACTCCCCGACGTGGGATTAAAAAGTTTCATTCACAAAAGAAAACAATAAGTTATTATTTTTCTTAAAAACTTTAAAAATCAATTTTTTATTAATTGTTTTCCAACAGTTGTGACTTGTGAGACTACTGTTTCAAAGTGCAATTATTGTGAATTTTTTCCGGAGGCTTTTGTTTTGTTTGTTTGGATCTGACTTCGAATGAATTTAACTTGACGTCCAACTCGGTTGGAGTTAGATATCATATCGTTTGTTTTTCTAGAGATAATGTGATAAGTCAGATTTTTATTTATTACGAGTGATCAGATTGAAACAAGCCATCTAGAGAGAAAAAAATAACAAACCTCCTGTTTCTGTTTGTCAATAATTTTATGCAGTTTTCATCCGAGCGTAGATTGAAAAATCCAAAGCAATGACCTAAGCGTTCCTGCAGCACTTCTGGAAAAATTTACTGTAAATCTTGAATGCTGAAATCACATTGAACTGCTTAAATAGAACTCGGGCCAAAAATAAAATAGTTGTCATAGGAAAGACGCGACAAACACTCTCTATAGCAACCTCGAGAGGAAGAATGTGTCACAAAATGGTAAAAAGTGAACAGATGCCTCTCTTGTATTGAGAGAGTACTAACAGGGAATAGCTTGCATCTTTAATGGCCGCCTGTGATTCCACATTGACATAGAGAGGACGTTTATATATGGTATGTTAACCCGTGGTAGAAAATAGTAGTCTTGAGTTCACGTGTTTACTGTGTTTTCATCAAGCTACATTCCATCAAGCTTAAATTTATCTTGGGATCAATTATTTACTCTTTACAGCCTAAAATATTGTACTAACTGCCCAGCTGGTGCACTGAATTTTTTTTCTCTATAAGCCAGGCTCACTGTGATATGATTTTATTCATCTTTTGGCCGGTTATTAATTAAATGAACATGCTGACGAATTTCGAACTCAAATCGTTGTTTTTAAGTTGTTAATAAAAACAACAACCAGAATGTAATATCCGGAGATCAAGACGGTATTTACATTTGTGAGTGAAATTTGTAGTCCAGACACTATTTTGGCTGCGTTGTTGAGCGTTTTGTTCAAACCACCACCGTGAGAATTGATTGCTAGTATGAGTACACTCAGTGCTGTAAGGATGGTCTGTTGGTTGGTCTTTTAGGCTGTTGATGTCTGTTTTGTAGGTCTGAATAATAATATGTTTTCGATTCCTATTGTTATTGTTTGGTCTTGCTTGTTTTTTTTATCATTGTCATTAAAGGCTGTGTGTTCATGCTCTTGTTGTTGTTTGTAGCTTTTTTATTCCTGAAATTATCATGTCGTCGTACAAAATCCATTATCTCCCTTGATTGGCTTAGAGTAACCACTAATAAACCAAACACAAATTTGGTTGATTCGTGACAAAGTGAATATGGAGATTATTAGACGACCTGAGAGATCAAATCAGGTTGTCGTGTTAGGCTGTTATCACTGACCCGTAATCCAAAATTTGGTTGAATAAGATGTAACTAGACCCAAAATTTCAATGAGATTTTTTTTGGGATGTTTTGGTAGATTTCAAACAAAGCAACATGATATTTTTTGCATCCGCATTTAGCTCCTGATCTTGGATACCTCTGATTCCTGTTTGTATCGGCAGAAATATTATAGCAGACAAAACTGCAAACAGGATCAAATGAGTCGTATACTTGGATGTTTTGTCACAGCTCAAACAAAGTGATCAAGTACGTAGGCTGTTTTAAGCAGCACAAGCTAAATTTACAAACCGTTTATTCTTTTCTAACTCAACAAACTCTTATGAGAATCTAACTCATTTTCGCATTACATCTGAGTTTAACTTATTACTTCGAGTCAGATTTGATACTTCTGAGTCAGATTTACAAGTCGAGTCAGACATCACAAAAATATATTAAAGAAAAGCTAACAATAAAGAGACCCAAGGAACCAGGTCTGATTGGGATCAATATATTTTGATGGAGAAAAGAGAGAAAATTGGTGAAAGATGATGTATCATCATTACATCAACCTAATTAATATTTCATGGGAAACATATTTGTACGCAGTAGCAATGTGGCATCATAGACCCTAACAAGGTCTAGTTTCCCATCCTTTTCCATCAGGACCTATGTATGGTGGGGGTCATTGTTTTCATTACATTTATGGGAATTCATTTTAGTCCATTGAATTTTCATGTTTTGTCCAAGCATATATACACTTCTTTGTCATCACAATTAGACTAACAGTAACACCAATGCATGAGAAAAGTGATTAATATCATAGTATTGTGCACAGTTTGTATTGAGATTATCAGTCCGACATTATCTGGGCATCTAAGATCCTGCGGTTTATAATCCCTTAGGGCCTCTCCACTCATTGCCAGTTGGTTTTGAGTTGGATGCCCGTATTCTAACATGGTATCAGATCAGACTATTTGCGACGAGTCATTTGACCGCACCTTTACTTTGCGTCACCCGATTTAATTGTCCACGTGTTAGACCCAACGAGACTACACGTGAGGGGGCGTGTTGAGATTATTAGTCTCACATTGTCTGGACATCTAAGATCCTACGGTTTATAATCCCTTAGGACCTCTCCACTCATTGCCAATTGGTTTTGAGTTAGATGCCCATATTCTAACGGTTTGTTTTCATGAAATTATCAATAGCATCGGATATCTTCTACGTAAAAAAGAAAAAAAAAAGGTTATCTTTATAGAGGCTAAAGGCGCAAAACGACTATTACACTTGCCAACTGACTTCCCAAACCTATTTAAAATCCCGACTCCGTATATGTCTCGGTGCTCTACCTCTATCTCAAGGATAACTTAAAAAGTGAAAGTATAGCTCTATTTCCACACGGATTGTTAATTTAGAACGGACCACACTATTGTTTGAAAAGAATGAATGAAAAATGAAAAGAGAGGAGTAAAAGCAGATTCCTTTAGTGTACCTTATATTGTCTCCAACTGCTATAAAAAACTTTTAACCTATGCACATTATTTTAGATACCTTAGGAAGCAGTAAGAAATTATTTATTTTGAACGAAAACAAAAGTACATAGTACCATATTTCATCCATTAAGAAGGGGAATCATTTTGTGTGCTCTTACTGCTTCTTGTATATATGCATGATTTCTGCAACTTTGTGCTGAGAGCTTTTGCATACAGTGAGTAGTGAACATAATGGAGGTTGATGATCAAGGTTTCTTAGAGGAATCACTGAGCTTTAGGAGAGAAAGTTGGGAAACTTTTCCTCCACAAATGAATGCTACTACTGATGAAATGATGATGCTATCCAATGGATGGAGTACTTTCAATTGCTTCAACGAGATGATGATTTCTAATAACCCGCCAAGTTTGCATTGTTTCCCACCGAGTCCGTCATTATTCGGAGGAGAATTGGAAATGTCTTCAACAAAGTCACAACTCGATCTTGTTTCTTCGTTCAATGAAATGGGTGTCCCATTCGGAGAAGATCTTAGCTTTATAATGCCGGAGATAGACAACTTCACTTTTGAGCAAAAGCAAGATGCAGTACCAACTCCATTGTTCATCATAGAGCAACAGGATGATGAAATAGTATTACCTAGTCTTTTACTAAGAAATGATCAATCTCAAAAGTTAATCGAAGATGAGAATAATGACACAAATCTTAAACTTGAACAAGTTCATCAAGCTAGTACTAATCAGATTCAAGTGTTTGGAACGGGTTTAGAGAGAAAGACGACTAAGGTGAAGAAAATTGAAGGACAACCATCAAAGAATCTAATGGCGGAAAGACGGCGAAGAAAACGATTAAATGACCGCCTTTCGATGCTCCGTTCCGTTGTTCCTAAGATTAGCAAGGTAATTAATTAACTCACAGTATATATGTACTAATGATAATGTTATGTGATGAGCTCAAATTTGTGAAACTAGGGTTACGTTTCTCTTAATTAACAGATGGACAGAACATCTATACTTGGAGATACTATTGATTACATGAAAGAATTACTTGATAGAATCAAAACCTTGAGGGGGGAAATGGCTCAAATGGGTGATTCAACAAACAATTCAATGGATATCATCAAGTCAAAGGAGATCCTCATAAGAAATACTCCCAAGGTATGCTCACATTATATTTTTGTTAGAGTACTACTTGTGTCAAAAATTATAGCCGAAACCCGGACTCTAAATCGAATAATCTTGCATGAAAACTTTTTAGTTTGAAGTAGATAGGAGGGAAATGGATACTCGAGTCGAGATTTCATGTGCAGGGAAACCGGGGTTGTTACTATCGACTATTACTGCCATTGAAGCATTAGGACTTGAGATTCAACAGTGTGTTATAAGCTGTTTCAGTGATTTTGCAATGCAAGCTTCATGTTCAGAGGTAAATATAATACTAGTCATATAGTGATTAATTAATTATTCTTGATTAGTCCATTCAACATTTTTGAGCTAATTTTAGTGTTTCTATTCATTGGTAGGAATTGGAGCAAACAAAAATAATAAGCTCTGATGAAATAAAACAAGCATTATTCATTAGTGCAGGTTATGGAGGAAGATTTCTTTAGAGAAAGAGACACACCAACAGATGTATTACCGATCGATTTCTCCGGTTGCGTTTGTTTTTTGCTGAGTTTTTGCACATAGTTGCATCTGAATTTGACTCATCTGAGTATGACCCATAATTAGACTCGTATTAACTCGGTCACAGGAAAGAAAAAAAAATTAATACATATCATTTTTGTTAAATTAGATGAATTTTGACAAACCTGAATGCAAAACTTAACTCATTCACCTCTGAGTTTTAGTCTAATCTCAAGTTCGACTTAGACCCGAGTCAAATTTTGATGCCGAGTCAGTAAAAAACAAACGCAACTTCCTTGTGTTGTATGCAGTATCTATTTTATTTTATTTTATTTTTCCACTAAATAAGTTATTGTAATAACTTGTTTTGTTTTGTTTTGTTTTTACTAATAAGTGAATGTATTCATTCAATCAGTTTGAATTTTTAGGAGAGATTGAAGGAGGGGGGCATCACATTTTTTTTTTTCCTAAGATAATAATTTGATGTTCTATAAAAGGAGAGATTGTCTATCTAAATTTTGTAGTACCTGCTCATTGCTCTTTAGAAATTTGTAGGGCATATCTGGTTTGAACAAGTGATTAAAGTACTCTTTTTTTAATCTAAAACCCCGGAGCAATAATGAATCAAAACTTCAATCAGGTTGAATTCTGTTTAATTTGGTATCTAATCTTCTTTTCATGATTAACCATTGTTTCTAAAGTTAACTTTACTATTAAATTAAAGACATTCGACGTGAAATTACACTCTGTTTGATTGTACTAATGTTTTGTTGTTGGTCATAGGATTAACTTTCATAGGTTCAAGTTGGCAAATGTTTCTCTAGTTTAACAAAAAAGTTTGTTTCTTATACTGATTTTTCATGAGGTTCAACCATTTAGAGATTAGAAACTTACATACTGAGTATTTTTTTCTACAAGAAAAGCAAAGCTTGTTTAATGCTGATATTTGCACTTCAAATTTGAAACTAAGAGTGTCTTCTAAAGTCTGAAAATTTTGAAAGCAGTAGAAACCTGAATGGGTGCCTATGTTAGGGTAACAATGTGAAAGTACAGAAATTACAATGACTTGACACCAATGTGTGATGTGCATACAGACAAAAGAATTTTACTTTTGTATGGTCAAGTAAATCAGTAAATGTCACTTTTTGTTGCAGTAGATAAGGCTAGCTGCTAGCAAATCCATCTTTTGAGATGTAGAGATTGAATTACTTTTGATGTAAAATATTTTTGACTGATCTGTGATTGACTGATTCTTTTTTTATTTACGTACTTCAACTGAGGGTTCTGTTTTGTGGTAAATGGCTTAGCCTGGAACTACACTAGCTGGTCTCCCACACTTGTTAGAATACGGGCATCCAATTCAAAACCAATTGGCAATGAGTGGAGAGGCCTAAAGGATTATAAACCGCAGGATCTTAGATTGTCCATACAATGTGGGACTAATAATCTCAACACGCCCCCTCATGTGTAGCCTCGTTGGATCTAACACGTGGACAATAAATCGGGTGATGCGGAGTAAAGGTGCGGTCAAATGACTCGACACAAATAACCTGCTCTGATACAATGTTAAAGTCTACGGGCATCCAACTCAAAACCAATTGGCTATGAGGGGAGAGGCCAAAAGGATTATAAATCGCAGGATCTTAGATTGCCCATACAATGTGGGACTAATACTCTCAACAACAGTAATGCACCTTACTTAAATCACAAGAAGCTCACTTAAAGATACATTATCATGTGCTTTACTTTATGTACAACCAGTGTATTAATATGTCTTAGGTTGTAGATTTGTCTATGGTAAAATAATAAAGATAATAATTTCAACTCGAAATTCGTAAACAACGTTTCTTATATATATCGACCTATTATTAGAAACAAATGTATATTTAAAGTTCAAAGTATTACATTTTAGCATGTACTGGTTTAGATAGTTAGGAATGTGGCATCTTTACTCAAAAATCATTTATACATCGTGTGAAAGAAAACTGGGGATTTTTTTGGTGAAATATTTTTGGAGATGTTGTTTAATCTGGGTTGTAAATGTCTCGGTATCTTCCTCTCATATTTTCAAATCAGTGGTGATATGCCAACCCACATTTCCAAATCAGTGATGAGATCCCTCTCAGAATTTTTAACATGATTTCTTTCATTTGGTGAGGAGTTACTGCTATTTACATGTCGTTTGTTTATGTTTTTATAAACTGTGTCATCTGAATTTGATTTATTGTCCGACTCAAAAAAAAAAATAATGAAAGATTTTTATATTTATTTTTGAACAAGTCCCGTCAGATTTTTGTACAGACGCCTAAGGGAGCCTGGCTAATTTGGGGCCTATGGTGATTATTTGGGGCCTATGACTAAAAAACAAAAAAGGTCATTAAGAAGTAATCTCTAGAAACTCCTTATCCACCTATTTATGTTAATGCCTAATATGCACTTATTCATTAGTGATGATTAATTAAGTTAGTATTCGTTAAATTAATTAGTGTTTGAGTTTGATTATAGTGTTAGGATTAGAGTAGAAATTCATTTCCTCTTTTAAGGTTTGGAGGGAAAGAAGAAGTAGAGGGAAAAAAGAAAAAATTAGGGTTTGTGATTTTCTTAGCAAAAATGAAACTTTATATAGTGACGATGAAGACTCTAATATTGATGAAGAAGTGGTTGCATCAGATAATCTTGATTTCGATCCTACCGAATTGGATTTTTTTGTTGAATGAAGAGGAGCATGTCAACCAAAGAATGCTTGAGGATATTATTCAAGCACAAGAACAATATCGCCGGGAAGAAGAAGGTGATAATGCTTCAAATAGACAGGTATGAGTGGTAACGATCTACAAACATGTATTTGCACGTCTCGATCGCCCAAAAAGGGGAAAAAATTCAAATTTTTTGTCCTATAATCGGTTTATTCGATATCACCACATAAACCGATTCTGGGTAAAATCCCCAAATTGGGTACAATAATCGGTTGTTATTCATCACCATATAATCCGATTGTAGTAAATTTTTTGGCGCGATGGGTACATGACCGAAATCGGTTTTTGTTGTTGATGTACATATGCTAATTCCTTCACTTGGATGTTCCAGTAAAATACACGAAGTTCACAATCGGTTCATTCACGTATATATGTAATCCGATTGTGAAGACGAAATGTCTCAAGAAAAAAGAGGACGAAAATCGGATTACGTGTTATGTAACGTGAACCGATTGTGAAATTTGCGATTTTTTCTCTGAAGTCATCAAGTCTTTAATCGGACTTTATAATTGCTCGTATAATCTAATTCCTCACAATCGGTTGTCTTGACTGTGATACATAAACCGATTCTAAATCCTCAACTTGTCGATATATATTGTAGATTGTTACGGCGTTCGACGAAGATCAGCCCTAACCCGTATCTCTGCTGGGTCCTGATACCTCTGCCCGTTATTTTACCGATTTGGAATGGAAAGAAAGAAACGATGCAAAGCAGTGGTTTATAGAAAAGCGCATAGAGATCAACTGCGCAATAGTTTTAGGTCTTCATTCAAGTTGTGATCGTTTGGAACTTGTTTGTGAGAGAGGTGGAACGCAAGAAAGTCACTGGGAAAAGAACAGACCGTACGTGAAGAAGACGACAATGGAATACATTACTAAATCAAAGAAGTTTGGTTGCCCATTTAAGATTATAGTTAATAGTCACAATGGACCCAGGGGTAAGGTATGCAAGCTCTATAAAGTGATGAATGGTTGTCATATCATGATGATCCGGAATCTCTTATCGGACACGCGACCGTTTGTGGGTTGAAACCACATCAATTGGAAACGGTAAGGTCAATGAAAGCGTGTAAACCAAGTGACATCCTTAGGAAGATTAAGGAGGATGATGATAAGAATAACTTGTCCACTTTGAGACAAATTTACGCGGTAAGAGCAGCCTTTAGGAAGAGAGAATGGGATGGTAGAGCGGTTATGGAACAATCTCAGTGGTTAGCTGATGTAATTTTAAATAGTGGTAAGAATGAGTTCGTAAGACTTGTGAAAGCTAGATTAATTTAAACTAAAAGTAGAGAAAATTTTAATCCAAATTTGTTTTTTTGTTTTTCTAGAGTGAAAATAACCAAGACACTAGATTCCACTATTACACATGAATAAATGATGATAAAGATTCCAAAACTCTAATTATTTTTAAAATATCTTTTTCTTAATTCACAAATTATCAAGCATATTCTCAAACATTAATTGTATCCCTTAAGCATAGATTATCTAATCAAAGCATAACCTATCTAATTGAATCACAACTAATTAGGAAAATTATGCAAACAATTAAAATTCTACAAAGTAGTGATTGAGTGAATTATAAAATACAAATTAGAGAAAAATAGAATAGTTACCAATTATTCATGCATAAATAGCTTCCTCCATGCCTTGGTTACGCGAGAATTAGCTCATCATTATCATGGAAACATGCTCAAAATTCATCTTTATTAATGCTCAAAAATGGTTCACAAATGATGAAATGGGAGAAAAATGAATAAAATCGGGTTCTGTAACACTTATATTCGTTACAGAACCAACTGTTACAAAAAACGATAAAGAAATACCGTCACT
>JAJJMB010010800.1:0-90975 GCA_023531105.1 Papaver atlanticum | reverse complement strand
TGAAGAACGACGGTCTTGAAGGGTCTTATGTTCTTCGTACTTTCTGCACCAGCAGAAAACTTATTTTTCTGTAACTTTTTTTTTTCGATTTCTTATGCTCTAAACGTCTCCCTATTCTCCCCCTAAACTCTCTATCTCTTCTTTGAGTCTCCTAAAGCCTTTATATAGTCACAGGAACAAGAATAATATCGTAATAACCCAAAAATCTTCTCGATATCCAACCATTAACTCATGAATATTTTCTTTTATGTTTTGGGTTCTTACGCATATTTTCGACGTATACACGCTCCAGAACTTCCTTGTTTGACTCCTACACACTTCTGCAGCAACCAAACTCCATCCCAACTCAATCCATGCACGTTCAAACACGTTTTATTCCAAGGTTGAATATCTTCTTCCCGACGAAAATTCAGCCCAACTGAACGCATTAGAACACTCATACCACCATTGTTTGGGCATATCACGTTCATCCCAATCAAAATCAGTGATTGAATCTCACTAAAACTCCTTCAAAAATCCAACAGAAAATTCTGCAGAAAAATTGAATTTTTTCCCGCCAAAATTGTTTTTCAAACGATGAAGGTGAAGTGCCCTGAATCCAAAACGCGGGTGCCTTTAACAGCTCGGCTGCCTTGGGGGTGCCCTTATCCAATTTAGGGTGCCTTTAGTAATTTTGGTGGGTGCCTTTAACACTTTTTCTGGGGTGTTTCCAACACTTTTTCGGGGTTCCTCCGGTGTATCTCTGGGGTGCTTCTGGTGCATTTCTGGGGTGCCTTTAGTACTCCATCCTGGGGTGTAAAACACCACTTTACGAGCCAATTTCGTCGCAAGAGCTTATTTCTCTAAAAATACCTACAAAGACATAAAACACCATAATAAGTACAAAAATGGGTATTAAAAATATATACAATAAAGATGAAAATAGACACATAAATGCGTCTATCATTAGCCGATCAACACGGATACACAATGAGGAAGCAGTTATTGGAAGGAAAAGTGACTCGTATTTTCTTGGTGCATCTGGAGATGATCAAGTTGGCCGTGTAAGGACTTTTGTTGACTTAGATAATGATACTTACATCATGGTCGTTGACTAAAGTCAAAATGTTTTTGTGTTAAGACTTTTGTTGGTCGCGGCTGCATCAAGATATCAAATCACCTCATGCCTTATCCGTCCAAAAGGAGAGAGAAAACTCAATTATTCTCCGCCTTCTTCCTCTCTGGTCTCTGTTTCTTCTCCTCCCTCACCTTCACAGATGAACAAAACTCACTCAGTTGATTTCTTTCTTTCTGCAAAAATCACTCGATCTGTTTCGGAGATTAGGGAAAACAAACTCAATTTTAGTTTATGAATCAACTGAATTGATTTTAGGGATTTTTTATTGCATGTTTTAGTGTTGAGTTTTGTGTAAACAGGGAGGAAATCGATGATGAAGATACAAAAGAAGAAAAATACGCTTACAAAATTTTGATTTCAGGGTTTGTTGTGGATTCTCTTTCTCTACAGGAAGGGTAAAATTCTTTCACTCAATCTCTTCTCGATTTTTCTTTTTATCATTCTTTTGGTACAATTGCATGTTCTGGGGTTTTATTGATTTTAGGGCTTTTGATTTCAGGGTTCACTGGTAAGGTTATCTCCATCTTCTGTACAACAAAAAGGTAGCTTCTTTTACTCAATCTCTTCTCGGTTTTTCTTTTATCGTTCTTTTTGTTCAACTGCATCCTTGCGGGATTTTGATTTTAGGGATTTTTGGTTTTAGGGTTCACTGTGAAGAGAAGAGATGGTAATGACTACTCTAATCAACCCTCTCCCGGATTCTTCATTTTTTATAATGATCTTAGTCATTTTAGTGTTCGATTTCAAGTTTTGGGTTTCTGGGTATGTTTTTATTTGATATTATGTTTAGATCTTTGTGTTGGGATGGTGGATTGTGGTGGGGTTGGGTGTTGGTAGTGGATGCTTGTGATAATGGTGGTTGTGGGTAGTTGCAGTATATGAAAATCAGGAGCGTGGTTGATAGTTTACAGCCTGATTTTTTTCATGTATTGCAAGGGTCCTCCTTGTTAGATGATATTCGTGATGTTTCTTAAACACCAATGAAACTGCACAAAATGTGTGATAGCCTGAAAGAAGAGGACTCTTATTCCCCTTTGATACTAGCAATTTGGGGTAAGATTTATGATGTTATAAGCAAAACCATGATACATCTGTACAGTTAAGTTGAATTTCTTCTGATCTCTTCCTTTGAGAATTGTTAATCTATTGCTATAATCGTTGGGCTTAAGCTACGGTTGTCTTGATTATTGTTATGGGTTGAGTGTAATTTTGAAAGGGGATTTATTTGTTAAATTATATGTTCCGTGTAGAAAAAAGAGCATTCTTATCCTGTTAGTTGGATGAAATTTGTGTTTCAGGCAACTACATTTATATGCTACTGCCTTTAAAATTACATGTAGTGTATACAACATCGGTATATGATGATTGGATCAGTTGCGTACATGTGGTTCTTGAGATTAAATGTAGTGACTTTGGCTCAATGATTATATACCTTGTCGAGTTCTCGAATTTTTTTTGTTAATTTGATGTAGTGTAAGTTATTGACTAGTACTGAGAAAACTACTACCAAGACTAACAAGACTGCCACGTTTCTTTTGAGAAAACTAACAAGACTGCGATCCCATTATTGTTACAAGATTTAGTCACGGTGGGTGTTTGCTCAAGTATTTTAGCTGATGTGTTCTAATACTAAGATTACCAGTAGGTTCGGGAGCTCCTACTGGGGGTATACTGATGTGTTCTCAAGTATTGTGCAAGGTCTGACTTCGGGGGTATACGGGTCTGCCTATAAAACTCATCTGATGTCTAGTTTCCAATACGTCGCAGGTCTGACCTTGTAGACTATGTTTGGCCTTAATGCTCGATATGTGTAAGTGAAAATATCTTGGTTTAAACTCGCTTTTCATTAGGGCCTCGTGATGTTAACATTTCCTATTTTACTTTTGGTAGTTTTTATGATATAGTGAGTTAGAGGGAGGTCGAAGAGGCATGACTATGTAAGAATGTAAACATCTTTAGTGAAGTAGTTTTAATAGCTCTAATGATGCATTAAGTTGGTGGAGGACTTCATATTATTTGCTTTATATTTGTCCTGTGATGAATGTGTGCTTGTTTTCTTGATTTCAGATCCAACAATTATAGCTTTTTATGCTGGAAGAATGAAACCTCAAAACTTGCAAGGAAGTACCAATATTGGTACATTTGCTGTCATGTGCTTCATAGAGAGTAAGGTGTTTCATTTTTGCAGCTTGCATCTTCCATTATTGTTACCTATGTTTGAATTTTCTGAATTGTTTCTTGTTGATATGTAGGTTTTTTTGATGTACTGCTTACATTCTGCGATTTCATCCCGCCAAGCTGCATACATGTTTTTAGTGCCTGAATTGTGTAAGCACACTTAGAGGTCAGTCTCTTTCCTAGTTAGGTATGATATACTGTTTGGTATTATGATTTCTTCTTCTTTATGGTGGATCAAGTTGTATTTTTTGTTGACAAATAGGTGGATATTTGGTATGTTTTAGGTGTGCGATGCAACAGCAGCACATCCAAAGTTCCTAGAGAAAAGAAACTCACACTTTCTTCGCTTAGGAATATGTTTATACAGGTTTGTTAAAAAAAATTCTATAATTTTTTTAATTTCATTTCATGTAAATCATTTCTTATTTGCATAGCCGTGTCTTTTTGTTACTCAAGTCTTTGTGACGGAGAAATTGGACCAAATGGTCAGTTGATTTTATTCTCTTGATAACCTGAAGAATGATGCTTTTAATTAATCTCAGCCGACTATTGTATTCAATATATTTTGGCTAGGTACCTGCTTGCCCAACATTTATTTGGCTATTGATAATATATTTCATTATGTAGTATCTCTGGCAGTTGTTCAAAGGTTTTTGTTTCTATGTCAAAGATTTCACTAGCAGTTATTTGGCTACTGCCTGTACTTGCAATATCAATTATTGGTAGAGGTGATAACCTTGTCCTTGACCAGTAGAGTTTAAAGTTCTGCAAGTTCCGTGTATGGTATATACTCTCGCTATGTTTACTAATGCCAGATAGTTTCTATCGCAGGAAAATGATAGTAGGAGAAGACACTTGGACGCTATGGAGCGACAAGTGACAACAGTCTACAGAAATGAAGAAAGCTCAGTGACAAACGGTAAGTTCTGTGCCTAAAAGACCCTCTTCATCTTTACCTAGAGCCTTATGTAAACTTACTATTGAGAATTAATCATGTTATTAGTCAGTATAACCTAACATTATAATAATACCTACTTTTACTAGTTTCTTGATGATCATTGTTTGCCTATGTCCTTATATGCCACTACTGGCTTCATTGAACCCTAATATATCTTGCACATTGCTTATCAATCCCGTTAAATTGACCTGGCTATATAGCAGACACACCATTTCCAACAAATATATGCTTTGTTTAATAATTTTACATTCAGCTTTATTAAGGTTGATTCTGTATTGATGTTAATTGCCAAGTTATGACCTCTTTGCAGTTAAACTTTTAATGCCCAAATGGTGGAGTATTCATGGAAAGAAAATATGCTCGCATATTTTTATTATTCTTTAATTTATTTTAATTATCTAGCAAAATATATTATAATTATTTAAGTTATTTTCATTTGTTAAGGATATTTTAGAAATATTATTATTTATTTAGGGATTTTATATTAGTTTAGAAAATATCTATTATATTAGGCAATAAGTATTTTGATAATTTATTTATGAAATATTTGATTATTTGGAATGGAGTTATCTATATAAAGAGCTCCATGTATTTGTATTAAGAAAAAGATTTTGTTTAATGAAAAAGTAGTGTTTTTCCTTGAGAGTGGTATCTCGGAAACATGAGTTTTAGATATTAATACTATTCAACGCTTCCGCCCTGCATCACCAAACTTATTTTTTCTACAGGTACTTGCAAGTTCTGAAATGGGCAGGTCATTTTTTTTGCTAGTTTTGGCTGCAGTTTGTGTTTATTTGGTTGGTCTGCACTGATTGTAAGAAAGCATTATCCTTTTAGAACTTATGATGGTGTGAATTCAATATTTGACTAGATTTCTTTTGGTGTTTATGAGTATGTGTAAACTGAATTCCAATGTGTATTGAACTTGTACATTCATTTTCTGAATATGATAGTTTGATTGAATGTTGAAGTATGTCTTCTAAGTATATGAAATCGTAAATTAATTCCAGTACAATTTCATTGTAATTTGAGTTTTGAATCAGACTTATTTCATCCCAGTCAGAATTAGACTTATTTCATCCCAGTCAGAATGGCTATAATCAGCCAGTCAGATTTGAAAGTGTCGTTCCAGAAAAAGACAATGAATCTACGGCACTTTTAGCGGCAACTCCAAAGTGTAGTATTAGTCGATAAAACGACACATTTCGACTATCTTAAAACGTTTTTTCCCCACTAGTGACAAGTACAACATGTCGTTGAACATTGCTTTCCATACTTCCGAAAAGCAAACTTTTACGGTAGCATGGGGGTTTATGATCGGGAGAATGATGTGAGTTTTACTTGGATGTTAGAGACCTTGAAAGAGATATACCGTGGCGATCAAACTCCGAGGATCATAGTAACGGATAAGGACCAAGCACTAATGAATGCTATTGGAGTGGTTTTTCCGGACGCTAAACATTTTCTTTGCACATGGCACATACAATGCAATATTATAAGTAATTGTACGGGTCATATCCAAAAGCCAAAGCCACAAAAAGGTACCGCTCGTGAAAAGGCCGAAGATGAGCGTCTTCAAAAACTAACTCCGGAACAACGAGAGGAGGAGAAGAAGAAAAGCAAAAACATCATTGGGATTTAATGGTACACTCAATGTCTGTGGCCGAGTTCGAATCTTATTTGGAGAGTTTTATTGGACCATGAAAGAAGGATTACAGTGTGGTTACAGTACAACAAGCCAAAACAGTGTTACATTTGAAGAGCTTGCTCCGAGGGAGCCAAAACAGTGTGGTTACAGTACAACAAGCCATCCATGAATACACCACGGCTGATATCGTTAAGATAACGGCGCAAATGGAAGAGAGTAGGATGAAAATCATCACAAGCTACAAGGATTACCATTAGTTGATTAGACATTTAAACTATAGGGTGTCTGTCTGGGAAATCATTTATATGATGTAGCATTACAAATATTATGTTGATAACGAGATGGGGAGAAGGAGAATTGTATGTTCATGTATGACGATGACGGACTTGGGACTTTCGTGTCGTTACATGATTGTGAGGTATGAACAAGGAATTCCGTTTGATATCATTGATCCGTTTTGGAAGAAACTAACTTTCAAACCACCCCCAACCGGAGAACCACTTGAATCCTTTGTGGACACGGATATTGGAAGGGAAATCATCGAGAAATTCGCAAAGAAGGATGGTTTGGCACGACAAGTTTTGATGTGCAGCTTGAAACTCGCCGCTAACCCCATATGGTACCGGTTGGAGAACCAACGGTGCTACCACCGACGGGTAGACCACCTACTAACATGGATAGGAAGGAAGAAAGGAAAGAGTTTAAGGTTGCAATGAGTACCCAAAAAAACCGATTGATGAGTCACAAAAGAAACCTTTCTTAACATGAGTATGAAGACGCTAAATATGAAAAGGCGCAGACTCCAAAGAAAAGGGGTCAACCAAAGAAGGGGGAAAGTGGGACAAGTAGTGCACAAGCCAAGAAAAATGATCCAATGGTTCCTTCCCAAAATAAGCATGAAGAGGCACCAGCTAAGAGGAAAATGGGTCGACCAAAGAAGGGAGAAAGCGGGACAAGTAGCGCACATATAGTCCTTTCAAATGATCCAGTCGCTCCTTCTTAACATAAGGATCCAATCAATCCTTCTCAAGAAAGTCAAGCGCCTACAATACACAATGAGCCAAACGATCTCATCATTCCTTCTCAAGAGAGTCAAGCGAGTACAACAAGAGTATCAAGGATACATGCATGGAAAGGACAAAGCAATACAAATGGGTTCTATGGTGACTCTAAGAGACGCTCTTGGTGATGAAGCACGCCTAGAGATAAACGAGGTAGACCTCATCGAACGTGTTACACCATATTCGAGGAGTATTATTCGAAACTTCCTGAATTCATTAAGCCATATGTCTCATCTACCGACGATGTGGATGCGGATGGGAATTGTGGTTATCACGTTGCGTCGGAACAAATAGGTCATATAAGTTTTGTAGACGATGAGAACCTAACCCAATGTCAGTATATTAGAAATTCGATGGCCTTACTCCAACAAGATGACAAGAATTTTTACATTTCGATGATGAAGGAAGGATCAAGAAAGGATAAAAAAGTGAGATTTGATGAAATCGTTGTTAGTGTACAAGGGCCAAAGCGGAATGGACCAATTACCCCAGAGTATTGGATGAGCATGCCTCTATGTGGTCATATCCTGGCGAAAACGTGGAATTGCGTTGTTCATTTATTTGGTCGGGGAACATATTTTACATACGCCCCCAATTACACCATTTGGGATGAATCACTTAAGGATTGGAGAATTGTTTTATTCAACCCTTACAACATACATTATATCGGTCTTCATGAAGCTACGTGAAGATTGTCCATTAACAACCGCTGTGTAGGTTTCATTATGACTCAGAGCTCACCAAGAAATGGCTTGGAAAATACAAGCCCAACATGAAGCGTTGGGAAGAGTTAGTCGAGCCGGATAAAGTGAAGGGTGTCCAAGTGTTGGAATGAGTATTTTCCTTTTGTTAAGAACTTGAACTATCAGATGCTTATATTTTGTCACTTTTATATATTTTATGTTGCAAACTGAACCAAGCTTAATGAATGAAAGTGATTTGTCTTTTTTGGGTACGTTGGACTCAAGAAATTTGTAACATAATCGGTCTTCTAATACATTTTTAAAGTCCGATTTTAAAGGTAGTATGCTGCAGCTTTTTCAGAATCGGTTTATAATGGAACTATTATAAACCGACTATGAATTCAAAGAAGAATCGGTTTACGATGGAATTATTATTAACCGATTTTGAACAAAACTTGTCTAGGATTCATTTAGAATCAGTCTTTGTGTATGACAATGTAATCCGATTTTGGTAAAAAAACAGTTACAGAAAAACCGATAATTTTTAACTCAATAATCAGATTACATATGGTCTAGTATGATCCGATTGTGGACCATTTCCACTTTTCATAAACTCTTAAAATTGAAACTAGCATGGTTCTATTTCTTAGTGTGAGCTTCAACCATCAATGTTTCTTCGAAATGATAAAACTGCTCTCCTCTCCAAGCGGTATATTCATCCTGTGCCGCGAACCTGTCACCTCTGTGTCTTGTAAGAAACTTGATGTACTTGAGGCATAATTTCCTAACATGATTCGTCCTTGAACAAATGTGGGTTGGTTCATAATTATAGCGTCGTTTCTTGCTCGTCTGTTTATCGAAAGGACCCCAACCAACTTGAAACCAAAATGTACTCTGATCTTGTTGATCTTCGAGAAGATCCTTGACAATGTAAAAATTTCTAACCCATTCGGTCTCTTCCTCAACATCCTTCAATCTTTCGCTTAGTTGGAATTGATCTTGACATTGTTTCTTTGCCTTGAGTTTCTCTTCATATTTTTTCGCAGCCGATGACGATGATATGGTTTCTTTTATAGTTATTTGTTTGCTTAACACTTCATCCATTACATTAATATATTTGTTAGGTGATGAAGACGAAGTTGCGTGCGTTGTTGTTTGTTTGCTTATATTGCGTATCTCTTCTTCCATTGCCGCACTTGATTTGGTTGTTCTCTTGCATCTTCTAAGTATGTGTTCGATTGAATTGGTAGTTGATGATGATGGACTTAACATTTTAAAATGAAAAAATTAACAATGGAGAAAGATTTCTTTGAATAAGGTAGTGTATGATAGAGAATATGCTATCCTATTTATATACACAAAGGACCAACGGCTATAATTTCAAAAAAGAAAAAAAACAAAAACAAACTCACAATCGGATTATATAGATGCACGAATAATCCGATTCTTGATTTCTCTACAAGTCCGAACTTGAACCTAGAATCGGTTGATGTGTGCATTAGCGTAAACCGATTATGGTTGATGTTCATCACATCAACCCAGAATCGGTTTATGTTGGTGTACAATATAAACCGATTGCTTGTAACATCAACTTCAATCGGACTAATAAAGTGCACACATAAACCGATTCTGGGTGGATTTTCAGAAAATTTGATGAGTGAATTTCAAAGATTTAGAGGTAAATAATTGTTGAGTTCCTCTTAGAAGGAATGGATTAAAGGAATTTAACTCAATCACTTGAATTGTTTGTTTTCGAGTTTTTTTTTTCAAAACCCAAAAAGAAATTAGCTATCAACAAGAACCGTTTTTTGGGGACTACCCAAAAAAGGTGGGAGACTATTTTGTGATAGGAATGTCCACCCTATACTTATAAGGGGTGTCCTAAAGTGTGGAAATGACTAACCTACCCTTAACCTAATTTAATTTAAACCAATATATAGGTGGTGGGAGGAGGTGGTGGTTATATATATATAGGTGGTGGTTATATATATATAACAAAGTAGTCCCCCACCTTTTTTGGGTAGTCCCCAAAACATTAACTTCAAATTTAGTTAAATGTTACAATCTCTTCAAGACAATGCAAAAGAAGGGATTGAAACCCAACCTAGTTACTTACAACACCTTAATAGCCGGACTATGCAAGGTCGTAAAACTTAAAACTGCACAGAGCTTGCTAATTGAGATGCAATCTAATGGTGTTTCTCCGGATATAATTACGTACAATGCAATACTGGAAGGACTTTGTAAGAGTCAATGTATCGATGAGGCAATTGAATTATTTTGGTCCGTGGAAGATCAATGGTTGGAAATTGACATTCAGTTTTACAATACATTGATGAATGGACTGTGCAGATCTGGGAACTTTGGGTAGGCAATGGAACTGTTTTGCGAAATCTCAAAAAAAGAATCAGTTCCTGACATTGTAACATTTAACACTTTGATCAGTGCTGTGTGCAAAGAAGGAATGTTTCTTGAGGCCGAGAATTTGATCAGGGAAATGGAGAACAAAGGTTGTGTACCAGATGCTACCACTTACGATACCATTATTAAGGGTCTTCTTGAAGAAAAACATGTTGTGAAAGCATTAGAGTTTCTTACAGAAATGCGCGGAAGGAAATTCTCACCAAGCAATGCTGTTAAATCCCTGTTAATCAATTCTTTGTCTGCGGATCAACTCAAAAACTTAGGATTCCCTGAACCGATATAAGATTGATGTTTGGCCCTTTAGTGGTTACTGGTTGTGCACGTGATATTGTTCGGGTTCATTGTCTACTGAAAATGCTCTTGAGATAATTCATCAAAAGGCTCCAAAACTGTGCAGTGCCTCCATAATCAGTCATCCTTAAGCTCCAAAACTATTTTTGACTGATCTGAGTGAATCTTTTTTTCACCTACTTTAGACTGAGGTTTCTGTTTTATTTTAACAGCCCAGCCTGCCTCTGGACTAGTTTGCCTAATGCACCTTAATTCACAGCCTTGTTCTTTTCTGACTCAAAACCTTGTTATTCATGCAGATATAAAAGGTAAGATGCCTTGTTTGTTTGTAGCTGACTCAACATCTGGATCTGACTCGGTTACTGAAAAAATTAATTCTGCCTAAATCAAATTACCAACTTAGAAATATTTCATTGAAAATTGCACATGTAAGTTAAGTAGTATGTTGATCTGTTCCAGGATGATACTACCTATCTGAATTTAAAACTCATCAGCACTACATAGTATTGACCGCTTTAAATGAATGTTTGTCCGAAATTCTCAAGCAATCGACACTTCAACACTTTAACATAATGTTAAAATCATTGGATGATGATACCAGGGACCGGAGTCGACACTTTCAGAACAAATTCTTTATTAACAGAAAAAATAATCAGAAAATGACAATTTTGCCCTTGTGGGTCATTTGATTCAAG
Organism: Papaver atlanticum; assembly: GCA_023531105.1. Lineage (NCBI taxonomy): Eukaryota > Viridiplantae > Streptophyta > Magnoliopsida > Ranunculales > Papaveraceae > Papaver > Papaver atlanticum. Next base: position 79,920 of record JAJJMB010010800.1, on the reverse strand, counting down.
CTTCATAAGGCTTGATGCTGCTCAGATGCAAGTGCAGTGAAACAAGACCTGACACTGATAAGAAAATATGAGTGCCCTAAGAGGGGTCATCTCCGGTCATTCTTCGTCATTACTGCATCCTCCTCATCTGGTTCTACTTGGCTATGCTTCAAATGCTACATCGCATTTGGCAAGTGTAGTGATTGATCAATGCAACTCTGGTAAAATCAAGAAACTGGATGATGCTTTATTTTACTTGGATAAATTTGTTGTACTGCAAAATCCATTGCCATCTACTACAACTGCATTCAATCTTTTATTGAATTCACTTTGCAAACTTTAATGTTATTCAGATGTTATGATCTTGTATAACAAGATGAATTTGATTGGGTTCAAACCCTGTCTCATTACATTCAACATTTTGATTAACAGTTGTTGTCAATCCAAGAATACTGATACTGGGTTCAAATAAGTATACTTTTACTTATTTGATCAGAGGGCTGTGTTTGCAGGCAAAACTTCAGAGTGCCATTAAACTGTTTGACAAAATGATTGAGATGGGATATCAATCAGATGCTTATTTGTACAGTATATTCATAGATTCTATGTGCAAAGGAGGGTTAGTTGGCAAGGCTTTGGATAACTTTTCTCAGATGATAAATGGTGCAAAAATAGTACCGGATGTTGTTGTTTATAACACATTGATTCATGGTCTTTGCAACTCTGACAGATTAGATGAGGCTGTAAGACTCTTCGATGGCATGTCCAGTCAAGGGGTCTCTGCAAATGCACTTACTTACACTTTTTCTAATTTGTGGATTTTGCAAACGTGGGTTGTGGAAGGAAACGAAGCGATATTTTGATGCAATGGTGGGGAATGGGATTCTGCCCATGGTAGTTACTTTGAACGTGTTAATAGATTCTCTGTGCAAAGTAGGAAATGTAGGAGCTTATGGGATATTTGATGAGATGATCAAGTTAGGAATAAAACCTGATGGATCTACTTATAATTCGCTCATGGGCGGTCTGTGTTTGGCGGGTAAGCTAGAAGAGGCGTGGAGCTTGTTTGATTCAATGGTGGCTAAGGGCATTGAACAAGATGTTCGCAACTTCAATATATTGATTAATTGGTATTACAAGAGTTCTAGGTTGGATGAAGCTATTCAACTCTTCAACGAAATGCAAAAGAAGGGATTGAAACCTGACCGGATTACTTATAATACACTAATAGCTGGCCTATGCCAGGTCGGAAAAGTTGGAAATGCTCGGAGCCTGCTAACTGAGATGCAACCTAGTGGTGTATCTCCAGACATTTGGTCTTATAATACACTAATAGCCGGCCTATGCCAGGGCGGAAAAGTTAGAACTGCGCAGAACTTATTAAGTGAGATGCAATCTAGTGGTGCATCTCCAGATACATTTACATACAATTCAATACTGGATGGACTTTGTAGGAGTGGACGTATTAACGAGGCAATAGAATTATTTGGGTCCATGGAAGATAAAGGGTTGGGAACTGACATTTGGTCTTATAATATACTGATCAATGGGCTGTGCAGATCTGGAGACTTTGTGAAGGCAAAGGAACTATTTTGTGAAATCTCAGACAAAGGATTAGCTCCTAACACAGTAACATATACCACTTTGATCAGTGCCGCGTGCAAAGAAGGGATGTCTCTTGAGACTGCAAAATTGATCAGGGAAATGGAAAACAAAGGTTGTGTACCAAATGCTTTCACGTATGATATCATTATTAAGGGTCATCTTGAAGAAAAACATGTTGCAAAAGCATTGGAGTTTCTTAAAGAGATGCGCGAAAGGAAATTCTCACCGACTAATGCTGGAAAATCCCTGTTAATCAATTCTCTGTCTGCAGATCAACTCAAAAACATAGGATTCCCTGTGCCTAGATAAAATTGGTGCTACGGAATTAGGTTCTAGTGGACTCAGCTAGCGCGTCCAAGCTTTCAAAAGTGGGAAAATTCCTTGAGCGTGTTTAAAGGTAGATGAAGAGTTTCCCACGAATATAATGAAGTATTCTATGAGCACACATACAGAGAGGTCAACTTTTCAGCTGATACTGTGGCCAAGAGGAGAGCCAAACTCTAAGAAGGCGCAGTGGAATTATCGTTTTCAAGCCTCCCTTTCTGAATTGTATGGAAGGCCAAGGCGGGGGGCTATTTTATTTTAGAAGTTTTTTATCTTCTAGATCTGTAATTATATATTTTTCGTGCACAAAATGGCTCCTAAACTGTGCAGTGCCTCCATAATCAGTCATCGCTGAGATAGTCTGACCTATTCTGTGCAGGTACCGAGTGTTGGTCGAGGACGGTGAGCCTCAAACATTACACACTGAAGAATGGCCTTAGTTACAAGGCTAACTACTCTGCGCATTGGATAGCGGATAGCCAGATCCCTCTCCAACTAGTCTACCTCTGGTTATTTACTGAGAACTTTGTTTTGCACTGGATTTAGCAATATGCTGGAAGTTTATCAAAAGAAAATAAAATAAAAATGCATTGCGACAGGATGGGTTCACCAACCCACCACCATGGTTATTGAGATCACACATTGCCATTTTAATAAGCTAATATACACGCCCATGTCACTGTAATATAATGATAAAGTTATTGGTGATATACGAGTGACCTGAGTTCGAAAGAATTTCAAACTCGTCAGCACTTAATTCTTCATCAATTAATAGGAGAAAAAAAAAATTATATTCTTTGCAGTTCAGAAGGTGAATTAATTAATAATCGGCCTCCTTTTAAACCAGGATACCACCAAAGACACCAAGAATCTAATCATAACATTATAACTGGAAATGACAGAATCAAACAAGAAATCATTATAACTGGAAATGACAGAATCAAACAAGAAATCATTATAACTGGAAATGACAGAATTTAAGAATCCTCTAATCCAAACTTTCGATATAATTATTTAGGTATAGCACCTAATACTCATAGGAATATAATTTATTCCGTAACTAGAATCTGATTAAGTAAATAGAATCCAATACATTGACAAATTTTTGGTGAAGATAATTTAAAAAAAAAATCGATTATGTGCAGTTGATCCTACACGGTTCTTACTCGTATTAGTTAGTCCTTAATAGTTTTTTAATCATTGATTCCACGCGATTCTAATTCGTATCGGTCACTGATAATTTATTTTTTGATCAGCTAATTGTTGAGTTTTGAGCTGGCTTACACCGTATATCATCTAATAGATGCCAATCTAATCTCAAAAAAAAAAAAAAAAAAAAAAAAAAAAGTTAAATTTGATCGATTAGGAACAACATTGCATGTGCTCGACCACATGTTGTGTGTTGTAGATATTATACAATTAGGTAAAACTAATCAGCAAGATTAAGTTAATCAATCACAATCATAGTCACTTGTTGTCTATTGTGTCCAAGTAGACATCATGGCAAGTTATGAAGCCCGCCAGTGGCAACAACTGGTTTTTAAGCGAGAAAAATGTCGTTTTTCACCTATATAAAAACTGTTTTGAAGTTGTGAATTATAAACATGGGGAGGATCCATTGACGGTGCTATCCTCATATTTTATCACAATTTATGCACTAATATATATTTTAGAAAAAAACGATAATGAATTTAGAGCTTTTAATGCTACGTTTCTCTTAAAAATGAGCATCATCTCCGTAAAAAAATGAACATCATCTGAATCGATAACACCATCATCTACTATTTAAAATATCAGCATTTGCACATGAATTTGTATCCAATAGCCACAAGTTATAATATGAGGATACTTGTAAGTTTCGTAGTGAACATCAATCATAAAATCATGAACAGAGCTAGATATGTACAAGTCGATCTATTTATCACTCGCATAACTTGATGTACATATATTTTTATTTCTGACCCAGGAAAGTGAGATTCTTTAAAACTTATATTCTTGTTCCGTGCGACCTAAAATTCTGACTCGGCCACTAGTTATGACTTTACCAAAGTTTTTGGGTAGTGCTTAATTACGGAGTCACTAATTTCTTTAGATTAGATTAGCCACTAACTGAGAGTCGCTAAAACCCACTAACCATTATCTAAAGATAACTTTAACAATTAAAAAAAAATCAAAGTACGGTAAGCTTATCAAACCGTACATCACTTTATCTTTTCCACACAAACATATATTTGGGTCGGATCTTTTCTCAAGGACCCACATTTATTTACTCTACCACCCATAAAATCCCAAAATTCATGTCAAAATTGATATTTACAACTTTATGAGAAAAATAAATAAAATCCTTTTCATCTCATTCTTTTCTCTATAAAACAAAAAAGAAAAAAAAGGTTACAAATTTTACTCTATTATGCAAAACAAAAGGTATCCGATGCAAGTCATGAAATGTTGATCTTCCAAAAAGAGATATGACGTAAAATTATTATATTTGCACATTTCACATAGTTCCTGGTCGTGTCCACGGAGAAATATATCCAACAAATCTTAAATTTAAAGTTTTAAACTATATGAACCAAATAGAGTAATAACTCAGAATCAAGGCGGAGTCAAGGATGAACAAGAAAACTTACTACAATACATTCGGCGGTATTCTGACGTCTACGCTAAATCCCAAATCTTAGGTACAAGTTGTCCAAAATTCTTATTTTGTATCATCTTCTAAATTATTCCCATAGATTATAATGCAGTGGTTTTCGATTGACGTAATAAGTATAAAAATATAATTCCTTCCACGCAATAATGATGATGTCCACTAATTAGTGCAAACATACCAAGATCGGTGTTATTATTGAAATGTCAAATATTAGGTACAAATTTTGTAATAAGTAGGTCCATTTTCGAGTCCTTAATATAAGCAATAAAGTGCGAGAGGGACAGTCATTGTACTGAAAAAATCACGGAACTGAGGGTACAATCAAACCACTTTATTTAGTGCGGTGGGTAGTGGCAGCCATCAACAATGCTGCAATGGCATGGCAACCCACACTGTGAAGGAATTATGAGATAGAAAGAAAGAAAAAAAGGGTATCTAAATATCTCAAGAATAGTAGTAAAATTGTGATTGATTTCTTTTTTTTGGTGGTGGTGATTGTGGCAGTTGAGATTTTACATCAAATTTTGAGGAATAATATCAGCATTTTATCAAGGATAGTTTGTGGATTTTTCTATTAGTAGGATTAGTTTTAGGCATCTAGAGGTGATAAGGAATTGGAATGTTTGGGGCAAGAAATGATAGAAGTGAGTGATGATCAACTTATCTTCTAGTGACTTGGAGATAAGATCAGAATCTCCACATGGTTTGGAGAGTGAAAGCTTAAGTAGATAAAATCTTGATTTTTCACATTTGAGAGTATTGTTTTCTTTAAAAAAGAAATTCATGTTTTTTGTTTCCGGTAAAAAAACAAAAAACTAGACGGTAAAGATAAAAGTATAATTTTGAGCATACTATGAGATAGAAGTCGAGAAAAAAATGCTTATTCAATCATTCTCGAAGCTGAATTCTTTCGTATGAAATTAGTTAGCCACCGCCAGTTTGAAATTTTCATTTGATTAATCCCATTAAATAATATCAGCTTGTTTTATTTCAGGCAGTATGAATAGATTATAAATTTCGAATCTTTTGATGGTATTAGCATACCGTCTTTTGGCATAAATTCATGTATGCAATATAATGGAACGCAATAGTGGACATAAAGAGAGAGAACCGAGAACCGAAGCCTTTTTCCAGTAACAAGTGTCAGGTAGACTGGAGAGAAAATCTCCGAAAAATTTAGCACAGTTTTTACGCCGGCTTGCCACGCCTTGCACAACCCACATTACGTAGACAAATAGTGGACATAAAGAACCACACTAAAATTCCATGAGCCTCCCCAAATTGGGTAAGAGTAAGATACTTTTGGTAGACAAAAAATTAAAAGAAGATTTGTCCTATAATATTTTCTCTTGTCTTTCTACTTTATCACAAAATTTATAGCTAATTCATACTTATGAGCCAACTTAAAGTATCAAAAGAGTGACTTAATCACAAATTGCACCCAAGAAAAGAAAAGAAATTATGCTAAAAGAATAATTATGAAAATAATTTGACCATTAGTTTACGAATTAGTACCTTTTCAAAGGTACCTAATTGCAGAACCAAACATTCTTCTAAAACCCTTAGTTACCATTCAATTAAAAAATTACCATTTTTTACTTTTAACTCTTTTTCCATTTTAACTATTTCTCCTTCAAGGTGGAAAAAAAAAAAAAAAACAGATCAGTGATCATTACACTTCATTAATCAAAACGAAATGTTACACAAATCCTTTATCTCTATTTACATTGATTAATCAACAATTAATCTTACTCCAAAAAAATTAATCTCTAAATTTTTCTATAATTCATTTCTCAACCATTATAGTATACACCAAACCTAGCTACGTGATTGTACACAAGTGTCTGCGGCTGTGGTGGTGGTGGCGGCGGCGGCGGCGGAGGAGGAGGCGGTTGCATACTTGGTACCTCGACGACGACTTTATCTGGCCGGTAAGGCTCGCAAGGACACGGCAATGCTATAAACTTGGCTATATTATCTCCGGGCATTATCACCGGCATACTTTCATTTATACTTTGCTTCCATTTCTGTCAAAAAAATCATCAAATCAGAATCCAACGGTTGAGAGCAACTAAATTTCAGTAGGGTCCACGAATTTAACCAAAATGAGACGTTTCTAGTACTTACCGGGTAGATTTGAGAAGGTTTCGACGACGGTGATTGGATGTTGCTGTTGTTAGCTTCGAGATCTGTATCTTCTTCCTCTAGATGTTGATCATCAGGCGAAAAAGATCGCCGGAGAGATCTGAGCTTATCCCAGTGATAACAACAGGAGAAGAAGCCACTCAAACTGAAAATGATAATCAGCAACAGCGCTGTACCAAGTGGGAAACCTAAAGACGGTCTAGATGCATCCGCGTGTTTGTTCTGGATTCCTCCTTCCACTGCTACTTGATGATTCTCCATCTTAATAATATCGGATAATGATTCTGATTCCGATGATGACAGTAACTTCTTGTTCTTCTTAGATTTCTGGTGCGAACTTCTACTTTGCTCATCAGAGTGAGTACTTCCCACTGAGCAGAGGAGAATGAAGAAAGAAAGTGATTTTGCAGAGAAAGAGAGATGAAATGAAATGAAATGAATGAGATGAGATGAGATGGACGGAGGGCAGTATTTAAAGAGACGAAGAGGGAGGGAAAGTGTGTACGTGTTGAGAGTTGAGAACGAGAGATGGGGGCATGTCTGGAAATAAAAGAATGAAGCCAGGAAAGGTGTCGGGCTATGTACGGAGAAAATGTTGATGCTGGTCCCATGATTTTTTGCAGGGTATTGTAATTATATTTGCCGTGCATCATAAGTTCTGGATTTTGAAAATAAAATTTGTACTACAGGGAATCTAATGAAACAACAAGGTCGAATGGACCACTAGAGTGTGCAAAAATCTTTGGTAGAATCATGTTAATATTTTGTGGATTTGTTGCGAAGACGGTAATGTTGAGATTATTAGTCCCATATTGTCAGGGCAATTTAAGATCTTGCGGTTTATAATCTATTAGGGCCTCTTTATTCATTGTCAATTGGTTTTGAGTTGGATGCCCGTATTCTAATATGGTATCAGAGTAGACTATTTGCGACGAGTCATTGACCGTGCCTTACTCCGCGTCACCCGATTTATTGTCCACATGTTAGACCCAACGAGGCGACACGTGGGGGGGCGTGTTGAGATTATTAGTCTCACATTGTCTGGGCAATCTAAGATCCTGCGGTTTATAATCTATTAGGGCCTCTCCAGTCATTGCCAATTGGTTTTGAGTTGGATGCCCGTATTCTAATAGGTAAAATAGTGGGAGCTGATACTCACGTTTTTATCGCCTTATTTGTTTGGATCGGATTTGGGAGATCAATCTGGTTGGACATCTGATTCAGCCCGTTACTTTGTTTTTATTTTTTATTTTTCTGATGTTTGATTCAATATCTCTGACTCGGCTCGTATATCTGATTCCAAAGAGTTTGAGTCCATTATAATTTTTGGTTCAACTCTTTGGTACAGTAAAAAGATTTTGACAACCATATTATCTGGTAACTTTTGAGTTAGATTCAGATATAACGAGTTAGATTTGAATGGAACTTCTGCGTTCTGATATTTATGATCTGAGTCCAAACAACCCATCATTGTAATGATTTTTATGCACTACTCATAAAGAAAAGGAAAGACCGTGACAATCTATTCTAGATCTCTCGCACAAAGCCAGAAACAGGAGGCAGTGTGCCCCAGTTACGTTATAGGATGGAAGAAGATTTTGAGTAAAGCAAAAGTTACTATCAAAAAGTGAAATGCTATTTAGTTGTAGCCACTAGCCAATACCAAAAACTCAATGAAATTTCCAGGCCCCGCAAATTCATACACTTTTACTTTATCAGGTATGAAATGATTTTGACCGACGGTGTGATTTATTCTGGAGTGTCCGGCCAAAACTCTTTATCATACAACTTGATATTTGGAAGGCAGATAAGTACTGATTATCTATGGATGACACAAGAAGATAGAACATGGACCGTGCATATGATAACATGGGATTGTTTAGGGCAGAACTGCACCAGTGTGGAGGTCTTATCTTATCAATTGTCAAGTACATGAACCCTACAGAAACAGCGTGCTATCACGTTCATAAAAAGTTGCATGTTACCCTATAACAACATTACAAAATTTTAGATTAGGGCATTGTAGAATATAGGCCAGTATGTGCCAAACATTGTTTTTGTACTTTCAATCCATAGCTTAATTGTTGCCGGGCCTAATTCTTTATAAAATGTAAAACGTAATTTTGTAATAATTTCATTCTCAATGGTAGAATATGTAAATTTTAGAGTGGTAATATTAGAGCAGTCGTATTGCAAGTTGTGCAAGGCTCTGACAGGCCGGTGTAAAAACTATGTTATATTTTTATGAGATATTCTCTAGTCGACCCGGTACTTGTTACTGGAAAAGACTTTGGATTTGGATTTGGAATATTAGAGCAGTCAACCCTCACAGACAAGCCAAATTATGAGTCATCCTTTATGGACGGACAAACCGATTGTATCCGTCTGTGTTTGTTAAGTTTTGCTTTTTCTGCCTTCTATACCCCTCAATCATAGTTAATAATCCAACCGTAGTTAGTTCTCATATGGGTTTTGAAATTGGTTCTTTTTGAGGACTCGGATTGGGAGCCAGTTTGGCCGTGTGTGCATCTGGATACCCTTGATTATATTGGAATCAACCCTCCGATTGTTGTAGATGATTTTCATTTTCTAGTGTTATATTATTAGCGAAAATGAAAACCGAAGGTTTTATGAAGATCTCTTTTTCTGGCTTACTATTGGAGATGTTCTTCGAAACTATTCTCGAGGAGCCGGTGTCACTGCAGTATAATGATAAAGTCACTGAGTGATGATATCAGTGACCTGAGTTCCAAATTCTTTACCGACCTAGAAAACTATTCTTGGGAGTGGAAATTATGAAGTCAAAAGTGTCCAAACAAAGCATTCTGTACATAACAAATTCATTAAAAGAGCAGCACAGTGGTGGGTGGAGGTCTTACCTTATCAATAGTGCAAGTACACGATCCCCACAAAAACAATATGCTACCTATACAAATTGTTTGTATTTGTAAAGGCCTATCATGCTAATCGAAAAGTTGCATGTTACCCTATACAAATAGCAAGCTTAAGGCGTTGTGGAAAATAGGCCACTATGGATCAATCTTTTTCTTTGTACTAGTTTCAAACCATAGCTTATTTGGTTCCTTATTTGTTGCCCGACCTAAGCTATATTTCCCGACAATGCATCAGACATTAGGTTAAGACAAGACATGTCGTTGGAAAATACATCATTGATGCATGGTGTAATGATGCAAGTACGAGAATCCAGAATTAGTCAATTTGAAGGAATGGATTAAGGACGTCGTAATATTGGTTAGGGTATGCAGTGGCCTAAGGATTGGCCCTAGCCTGGACAATGCAAGTGCATTAGTGCCGTCACCGAACACGCCATTGTAGTTAGTCGCTCGGTCGAATGATACATAAAATATGTGGAGCATAGCTAAGCATCATACTGAAGCAAGAAATGACTTTACTCGTATGTTAATGTCTAAGAGAGTAAAGGGCATTTGGCCAGGCGGCCCAAGCCAATAAATTCGCAAGATGGTATTGTAACATTGGCTCAAATAAGCAGTTACAAGGTGGTTATGAGCGTCACATACATGGCAGAGTAAGAGGATGGATAGAACGGTTATAAACTTGGTTTATAGCTATGCTTGGCATTCCTAACCACTTGCAACATGAATCCGGAGATGGATAAATTTATCCCTTTATCTTTTCTCGAATTGTACTCATTTTTGGTAGGAATCAAGAGTTTAATAAGAACATACCACCAAAATATCTGCTTCACATTATCGTTTGGACCCTATAAAAATTGGATCGAATCTTGTAAGATTGTTCATGGATCCTCCCTCTAACATCACACACCCTGAAAAGATAAAGAGATAACTTAATTTACTGGGGAGAAATATTAAGTTCTTTTTTTTTTTTCCATAAAATTTCATTTCATCATTCATGATGAAATGAAGATTACATGGACTCCAAGAACATCAAGTTCAAAGATCGAGATACAATTAAAAGGTATTAACAAAGAATAATTCGTGAGGAGAAGTAACGAACTACCAACAAGAGTACCAAGCAATCCAAAAATTGAGAAAATGGTTTTGGGATTATAAGCTAGACATTTTGATATGATTTTTTTTCTTTTTGAAAAAGAGATCTTCTCATGAAAATATTAGAGTAATATGCCAAAGTCTTGAATCTTGATTACCACACTTGAACTTCCATCTACATCTACATTCAAATCACAAAGAAACGCCATGAAACCGCATAGAATCTGTATAAAGAAGAAAACACAGACAAAAAGGGCACAAGAATACCATAAAATTATCCTACAAACAATAGAGGTTGAAACAAAATCTTAACAAGTCTAACTTAAACTACGAGCTATGTAAGAAAACAAAAATAAATGTAAGAAACCTGCTCAGATCTAGCCCGATCTTAACAGCAATCGTTAATGGCAGTGAGGATTTTTTTAGGTTTTGAGACTAGAGAGGAGAGAGAAACTTAAGAGAGATGTGTGTAACCTTCCTACACCCATCCTTTTCTTCTTCTTTTGTTTTCAAAAACGAAATAATAGTTTTACACAAATGAGACTCCCAAGAGGGAAATCATTTCATACAACGTTAAAATCATATACCCCGAAAAGATAATGATCAACTGAATTTATTGGGGAGAAATGGTAAGTTTCACAAGAATGAAACTCCCATGAGGAAAATCATTTCATGTGAGGGAACGTTTTTGGAGGAATTAACTTCACGGTCAGCTAAGAATTTTTAAATTTGTTAACAAAAATTACTGATGAGCTTGTGGGGAAAATTGAGTCGACAAACTATTTACCAATTCTCTTCAAAATCATTTTTGGGGAGTAGAATTGTCCAAAACTATTTACTAATTACCATCTTGTTTGTGCGATTTGTTAGTCTATGTTAAGATTAGATATTTACTTCTATTCTTGGCATGATTCCCATTATTATACTCCCTTCGTCCCAAATTAATAGGGCTATTTGGTTTTAAATTTTGTCCCATAAGTAATTGAGTTATTTCACTAATCAAAGGGATATCTCTAAAACTACCCTTTTAATTAATTATTGTTACTATAAGAAATATGTATAATATGATAGTCATGTTTATATCAGTTACGTAGATGTTTTAAAATGTTATTCAACAGTATAAAGTTTACGAAAAACCTGGTATAGTTTAAGAGATAAATCGTTTATAAGTTAAACTAGTTATTATCCATAAGGGTATAACTGTAAAAAATACTTAAATATACTCCATTTTTCTGGAGTAATTTATAGATAATCTAGTAGATTAGTGGAAGAGTACTTATAGTATGATTACCTCAACGAAGATATGGCGGAAAATGATAAACTGACCGACAGATTCTCCCGCATGTAATCCCGCAAAAGACATAAGAAATGACCCATTTAACCTTTCCCCATCCAAATGTTGAGAAGAGCGGCCCAGATTGCATCGTTCCCCTATCGGGATGTTACGCGGGAGATTTAAACATTGATGTCAATTTTGATGAACGTTTATGAGCCCCTAGCCACCTCCAAGGTATGCCCACACATGTTAGTACAATTAAACTAGGTTAGCAGCCATACCTAAATTTGTACGTGATGTAGGTTGGGTGATGTAAAATATTATCACTATCACACGACAAACTAATTAAGACCCTTCCCATTTCAACTCTATGGAGAAGTCGTGTAGAACTTGAGTTTGAAAAAAAAAAGACTTCATACTCATACAGAAAAACGATTCAAAGTTAGTACTAGTTTAGGGTGTCACCTACTTCTAATCTTTATGATTGTAACGTTCAATTAAGTTTCATTTGATTTTGACTCTTCTATATGAAATCAAGTCTTATTTGGTAGTATCATTTTGAAGCTAAATTCTTTGGAAAACAAACCACTTGTACTGGTTTTAACTATACGTACGAAGACGTATCTATCATGGACGTACAGTCAAGTAACGGTGCCGTATCGGTCAATATTGACAGCAAGAATATGCCATTTTCGATCACTAAAGTACGAGAAGAGTGGAAAAAGATATTTTCTACAAACATCCTGCGCTCGGTTTTTTTCACCGTCAAAAACCCTAGAATTTGGAGTGTCCACATTTTTAAATCCAAGTTGTGAAATGCGGTACATAAATACCCGGAGTATCTTTTAATTCTGAGTACTGATTTACCGTTCTATTAGAAAAACACTCACTTATAAATACGTTTAAGTAACTCATATGGTAGCACATGTAATAGCCCCAATGATCCACTTTCTTATTCTTCTTTTTTTCTTTTTAATGTTTTTGTTATTGCAAATATATCAAGCTGTTGTTGGTGTGGTAGATATGCTTATCTGCATCACAAGACCATGACCTCATTCTAGATAAACTAGGGTATGAAATAGATTTCAAATTTGTCTACAAGCTACATAGACGTTCACTCAATATCCAACTCTTTTCTTGTGATTTTGGCATTACACCACATTACATATAATTGGTTTATATATGTCATATTCTTATCTACATAACTAAAGACAACCAATAACCCTACATTCATCCCAATCTTCCAACCAACAACACACATACAACACACAGATAGATTATATATCAAAAACATTAGACTCTTTGTTGGATTATCATAGTGGACCTCAATATTGCTCATTAACATCTCTGTTCTGCTATTTTGTTGCATCCGAGCCCCCTGTGTGGGTCTGTATTTTGTCTGTTAGACTCGACCCATACAAAAATGTCATAAAGATGTAAGTATCCTTAGCTGTTAATGTGTGTAGCTCATGGGCATAACGTACCTCTCTTTCCACGAAAGGTTCCAAAGCACGGCAATACGCTCCCCTTTTCGCAACAGTTTGGGGCCTTACCTCTTGGGGACTCCTAGAGCCGCATAAACTCTTACAAAAATCCGCCGCCGCTGGTGGCAGCTATGCACGTGGTCAACCATTCTTGTACTTACTTAATCCATATTCAGAGTTGTGAGAATATGTACACCGGAGGTGGTCATGCTCGAGATAAGTCAAAGTCAAGACTCGAGATATTATAAGATCAACCAAGATCAAGGTCCATGAAGATTAATCAAGTTTCCAAGAATAAAAGATATTGTGTAATTAAGGGAGATTCTAGATTAAGCTAGTATCTAGCTAATTTCCTAGTTTTTGGTATATTTTAATTAATTAGGGTATATTCTAGAGAATATGATATTACCTTAATTATTCTTGTATCCACTCTATGAATAAAGAGTATCAGTGTAATTGTAATATAGTTTCACCCTACGAGATTTGTGTATATGTAGGCGTAAGTGCCGAACGACGCTAAAATCTCTCATCACAATTTCATTTTTGTATACATGATCTATCACAAAGCTTTACGACGGGGATTGAACCCCTGACTTCCTCCTTACTGGAGTTGATGGGATACCACTGAGCTATGCTCTTAGACCCTTCATGATCCGTCTCGATACCCACAATTTATTAAGAGTCTCAGACCCAACTTGTTTTCCATTCAAAGGTGGTTAAGGTAGCTGTATGTTGGGGTATGCACCCTACAACCCCCTTCCCTAAACTCCCTTCTAACATGTTATGGTTTAAGGCTCATGTCATGAACTCAATTGCCGAGTAGTAGTCTCGAGAAAGTGGTTGAGATATATCTCCACCATGATGGTAAAATTATTAGGTGAACATATCAATGATTTACAGACGTGGATATGCATTTTTGTTAGCCAGTGTAAAAGGTTGTTGTGAGTTTTTATTTTAGCAGCTGATAACAACCAACAAGACGTAATAAATGATGATCTAGACAACCGATTTTATGGAGAAGATATTTGGGAAGTTGGAATTCAACTCTTCCCAACAACACGCATTCACTCATGCAGAGCGTCGACTGTGGAGGATTTCTAAGTACATGGTTGTTGGGCTTGTCCGGCCCAGTTTCTACATTCAAGTTGTTCTGGAGGTACTACTGATCAAGAGTTTGTAGTTTGCAGTAATCCACCTTTGTTTCCCTTTACCTATGTATATATGATTGTACTTTGCAGAAATTCCACAATCGGGCGAAGGAATTTGAAATTTCAATTCATCCACCTTTTCCGAAACTCCATTTTTCGAATTACAACGACATAAATAGTTTCAGTCTTCGGATTTGGAAGAACAAGACCGCCCTATATAATTGTGATTCTGTAAAAGGTGATGTAGGGAATATTGGAGTCGTCTCACTTGCCTGGATCACTCTGGTTTGGACTGACCACCGAATGAGGACTCCGCACAGAGGTGAGCACACTAGTACTGATAGCCAAAAAATCCGAATTCGAGATAAATTCGCCGAGATGGGCCTGTTTCAGGACCTGTTCTTAGTTTATATATGCTCATATGGAAATCCAGGGCATGTGGTACATATAGTCAGTAAGGTAGACATGTCTCTGTTAGAAGGGCAAAGTCGTTGAATTTATCAACATCATCAAAAAAAAGAAGAAGAAGTTTCAACTGGACTTGTCACTAAGCATTAGTTTCTTCACAAGTGTAGTATCTGATCCTAACTTCCACTACGTATAATAAAATTTATCCGAATCTAACACCTTTAAAATCCTAAGTCATATGAGGTCCCATGTCGCACGGTGATAGAAACTCTCCCGTACGGTAAAAGTGAACACCACCCACCTCACCAAATTGCTCCAAATTTCTCTCTCCTCACCAAATTGGAGAGAAATTTTCTCTTTTGCCTTCAAACTTTCTCTCTACTCAAAACTCCAAGCAATAAAATGAAAAAAAACTAAACCTATGGGAGAGAATAAAAAAACTAAACCTAAGTTTGCTCTCGGCGGCCTTCTTCTACTCCTCTCCCTGTTCTCTCTGTTTAATTCATCGTAGTTTTCCTCTCTTTTTTTCTTCTTATTATCTACTAATGATTTCTTTTACAGATTTTGGACTCGGGAATATGTTGATTCTGAACACTGAAATACGGGAAACCCTAAGGGTTTTGTTCTCTACTTCAGCCTGCAAGGATAGGTAGGGTAATGAGTTTTTGATCTTCTTCTCTCCCTTTTATCTTTTCTGATCCCTAATCTTCTTTGTCCCTGGTTGTCAGATATAATTGACTAAACTCTTCTGTTGAGTTTTGTTGCGGAAATTAATGAAATTCCTCACTCATCCATTCAGGCCCTAAACTATTGTAACTCTTTTTTCAGGTAAGTATAAATATTTTTAAATTGTTTTTACGACTTTGTGTCTACTGTTGGATTCCAAATACAATCGTAGTAGCACTGTGCTGAATTTTTGGGTAGCATTGTGTTGAATTTTTGTTATTTTTATAGAGTATACCTAATACACTTTAATTGTCTGTGGAAAAGACAAGCAGAAATTCATATTTAATTTCATTCCATTGGTTTGTGATAGTCTTAAGGCTAAGATTCGGGTAACTAATATTCTCTTCTTCTTTTTTTCTTTTTAATTTTTTGTTTTAAGTTTGTGATTTTTTAGTTGCGCTGGTTGATTTTAGGATTTTCTTTTAAACACGGTGCTATCATACGTTCTTGCGATGAAATTCCTCACTCATTATTTCCCTAAATATACTATGATCTAAGTCTGGGAGATAATGATCAAACATCACAATTACATTATAAAGTAAACAGCCTGCGGGTTTTCTTTGGTTTGCTTTGCTTAACATTATGAGTTCTTTTTACATAGATTCATAACATTTTTTTCTATTTAATCCCTCAACCAAGCAACCCTCTACACTAGAGTTGAACCTGAATTAGACCCGCACACATGCAGTAACTACTATAAACATATTTCGGTTTTCATTGGTTTCTGTCGACCAATTTAGCATTCCGATTTATTTTGTCCCAATTGATTCGTCTGTGCATCAAGTTTGGTTTATTTTCTTCCTGACTATGAAGTTATATACTCTATCATGTTGCAGTGACGTGGAGTTAAAAGAGAAGCCAATCTAACACAGCAGCTAGACTACTCACCCATCGTCGCATTACTTGGATTCAGTCTCATTGTTTCCATCTTACGAACTTTTAGTATGAGGGATGGAGCATCTAGAGTCATGTATGGTTGCTGCTCATCTGAGGTAAGTCTTGAATTTAGACTGGAATGTCTAAGCCGTAACCTTCTGGAAAATAGGTCACATTCACAGGTCATGTTACACCTATTTGAGAACCATAACTGAAATCAAATGAAACAACAATGTGTTTCTGCCTTTTTGGTCACCTTCACTATTAGAATGTATTTTTTCGTTTTAAATATTCTTTTCATTCAATATGGAGGAATAATTCCTCCTCTGTAATGTTTCAGGGATGAATATCAAAGTATGTCATAGGTGTGGCATAACATCATATATGAGCTGTTTGGAGTGGCCTACGTCGTTATCCGTAAAGAGGAAATTTGTTGGTTCCCGTAGTAGGAATTGCTCTGGCAATGCTCTCCCACCTTATAAAGGATTTACTGATGGACATGCCCTTTGAATGTACCTCAATTCCTCTTACCTACCTATGGTGAAGTTTCATTGAAGACAATGCCCAGTTTAAGACTTCAGACTTCACGAATAAGGTAAATAAAAAAGGCTCCAGTGAACACAATCGAAGAAAAAACTATTTCCAGTTTAGGAAAACTGAAATAGTCAGAACAAGTAAATAAAACATTCACCCAAGGTTTATTTTTATTTTTTTATTTTGGTGAAAATGTCTAAGAATATTACTGTTAAACAGTGCGGAAAGAAACTAAAAATGCTGAAAGTGTTATGCTATTTGACCCACAAAAACATGAGTAGGAGATCAAGCTTTTATATTACTTATATGTTGAGGACGTCGACTCTGCGCTACAGGTGAAACAGGTTCATGTTGGCCCAATGCGGAAGTGTGATGGGTTTTATGGAAATAATTTGGGAAAAAGATTGGTTAATTGAAAAGAGGAGGCTTTGATTTATTGAAATTGAAAATGTTACAAGGGAATTTTTTGTATAGCACTTTGGCTTGTACTACTCACTCTAGCACTCAACTCTTACCAACTCTAACACTCACTTGAGTTTTGGATTTGGATTGGATCTTAAGTTTTTTGGATGGTTTGCAAGTGAACCATCTTTACCTATTTATAGGCATAACATGACCGATTATAAAGAGATTTCTAGAAATGAGAAAACTCTAGAGTATGTGACCCACTAAGCCAAAGACTAGTCTAGAGAAAAAAGACTCTAGAGAATTGTGGCCTAGTCTAAACTTCCTTTGTGCACTGACTGGCCTAGGTCTTTCTAAACTTTTAGTTTGTCTAGAAAAATATTTACCCTTCCTTCACCGACATTTACTAATCTAGATTTTTCTAGATATATTTAAATCACAAATTACTAATATCTTTAACACCCTCTCTTAATTTATGATGTTAAGTTTTTCTCTGAAATGATTGAACTTATCCACCATGACTGCTTTTGTGAAGATGTCGGCATTTTGTTCTTGTGTTGGACAGAATTGGAGCTCGATTTCCTTGTTTTCTACTAGCTCTCTGATGAAGTGGTGTCGTAGCTCTATGTGCTTTGTCCGTCCGTGGAAGACTGGATTTTTTGTCATTGCAATTGTAGACATATTGTCATAGTAGATAGTTGTCGGCTGCTTTTGCTTTTGTTGTAGGTCGGTCATTATTCTTCTCAACCATACTGCTTCACATGCTGCACTTGTTGCTGCTATGTAATCTGCTTCAGCTAATGATAGTGCTACTTTACTTTGTTTTTTAGAACTCCAAGAGATAACTTTTGTGCCCATACAGAAAACATAACCTGATGTGCTCTTTCGGTCTTCAATAGAACCTACCCAATCGCTATCTGTGAAGTCAATTAAATCATTATCTTTTTCTCTTGTATACTTGATCCCAAAATTCTTTGTTCCCTTGATATATCGAAGTATTCTCTTTGCGGCGGCATAATGTAACTTGCTTGGCTCGCTCATAAACCGAGAAACAATGCTGGTTGCATTGACGATGTCTGGCCTTGTATTTGTTTAGTAAATCAGTGAGCCGACTAGACTTCTGAATAAGGTTGGATCAACTTTTGTCGCTCCATCATTTTTTACTAACTTCTCATTAGTACCCATTGGAGTTGCAATTGGTTTGCAATCCATCATGTTGAACCTTTTTAGTAAGTCTTCTGCATATTTTTCTTGGGAAATGAATTTTTTTTATGGAGATTGTTTTACTTGAATCCCAAGAAAATATCGCATAAGTCCTAAGTCTGTCATCTCATATTCTTTCATCATCTCCTTCTTAAATTTTTCTGCCATCTCTTGTTTTGTGCTGGCGTAAATTAAATCATCAACGTAAAGACAGACAATTAGAAAATCCGTACATTTTTTCCTGATGTAGAGGAATGGCTCACTTGGACTTTTCTCAAATCCATTATCTCGGAAATACTTGTCAATTTTGCTGTTCCATGCACGCGGTGCTTGTTTCCGGCCATATAGTGATTTCCGGAGACGATAAACCATTTTTTATTTTCCTTTTCGGACATATCCTTGAGGTTGTTCAACGTACACCTCTTCTTCAAGTTCTCCGTTCAGGAACGCTGACTTTACGTCCAACTGGTAGACTTTGATTTTGAGTTGAGCTGCCAAAGCTAACACCATCCGGATTGTTTCCATGCGAGCGACTGGGGTGAATGTCTCGTTGTAGTCAATTCCTGGTTGCTGGGAATATCCTTTTGCAACTAGCCTTGCCTTGTGCTTTTATTTGACCCATCTTCATTATATTTTGTCTTGTAGACCCATTTCATACTAATTATTTCTTTGTCAATTGGTTGATTAACAAGCTCCCATGTCTTCTTTTTCTCGATTACTCGCATTTCTTCATCCATGGCATATCTCCATTTTTCTTCCTTCGCCGCTTCCTCATATTTTTGAGGTTCTAGTGCTATAAATGCACAATTAGATATATCATAAATATCTCTTAGGGAATGCACCTTTCTAGGTGGGGCACTTGATTCAGATGAACTTGGACTTTGTTGTGTTGGACTAGGAGATCTCGGGCTTGCTGGTGGAGTATTATCTTCTTGACGTGGCTGATCTGGCTCGTCTTCGATGAGTAGTGGCAACTCATGGTTTTCTGGTTCATCATTCCAATCCCATGATTTGAATTCATCAAAGATAACATCTCTTGAAATTACCAGTTCCTTTGTATATGGCTTTAGAAGTCTATATGCTTTAGACTCTTCGTTGTATCCGATGAATATTAGCTTTTCTCCTTTTTCATCAAATTTTTCTCTATGTTGGGATGGAATATGAGAATATGCTACGCAACAAAAAATTCTGAAAGAAGTTACCTCGGGTTTTTTCTTATGCCAAGCTTCATAAGGGGTTTTGTTGAGAACTGCTTTTGTTCGCGAGCGATTAAGAATGTAGACTGTCGTGTTGACTGCTTCTGCCCAGTAGCTGTTGGGTAGCTTCCTTGTTTTTAACATACTGCGAGCCATTTCCACGATTGTACGATTTTTCCTTTCCGCGACGCCGTTTTGTTGTGGAGTGTATCGGACGGTGAGCTCCTTTTTAATTCCATTTTCTTTGCAGTAGTTGATAAATTCATTTGAAGTAAATTCTCCACCACGGTCTGTACGGAAAACCTTCAATTGATGGCCACTTTGCTTCTTTTCCAACGCCTTGAACTCTAGGAATTTAGTGAATGCCTCAGACTTTTGCTCGAGAATATACACCCACATCATCTTGGTATAATCATCAACGAATAGGAGAAAATAACTTCTGTTGTTGAGTGAAGTTGTTCTTGTCGGACCGCAAATATCGGCGAGCACCAATTCGAGGGGCCTTCTTGCTCTCCACGATTTATTTGTAAATGGAAGTCTATGAAACTTCCCAAGAATACAACCTTCACATACTTTATCTCCACCTCTGATATTAGGAAAACCGATTACCATGTTCTTTGATTTTAAAACCTTCAAGGATCTATAGTTGAGATGCCCGTATCTCAAATGCCATAAATTGCATTCATCTATGTGATTGGTACTCATTGCACAATTTCCAATTGATGGCATAGATAGAGGAAAGACAAAATTCGCTGACATTTTTACTTTTGCCACCAATTGCTTATTAATTTTATCATAAATTGTGCATTCCCCGTCTTCGAAATGTAGTGAGTACCCTTTTCTTATAAGTTGTCCAACACTTAATAAATTTTGAGCTAGGCCAGGAACATAAAGAACATCGGATATGTATCGAGTTTTACCTGACCTTGTATGTACGGATATGACTCCTCTTCCTTCAACATTCTGGAACTTTCCATCTCCGAGTTTGACCGGTGGAATATCTTGCTCCTCCAATTTTACGAAATATTCTTTGTTTCATGTCATATGGCTGCTGCATCCGCTGTCGACGTACCATATACCTTGCGCTTCTTGTTGCGAGGTGAGGCAGGAATAAAATACTTGATTTTGAGAATCATTTTTCTCGGTATAGTTAGCTTCATTGAGCCAACAATCTTTTTCCATGTTATTTAATTTATCACATTTAGTGCACTTATATTTGCAATTTTTGGTTGAATGGCCAAACTTTTTGCAAACATTACAACGGAGATTTGAGGAGTAATTTCTTCCGTACCTTTGGTTGTTGTTTTTATAACCTCCTTTTCCTCTTCCACGTCCGCGGTAGTAATTTTTGGGTCCTTGATTTGATGTCGACCCTTTCTCGTGAGGTGATGTTGATGATGACCCCCCTCTTGAGCTTTCTTTCTTGGCTTCCGTATTTTTCTTTTCACTGAAATTTATTTTTGATTGAAATGCCTGCTCCAACGGTTGCTCTGCGAACCTATTTATCCTTTTCTCGTGCGCCTCGAGTGAACCCATTAATTCGCGTACCGAGAGAGTCGATAAATTTTGTGACTCTTCAATGGCAGCGACAATATGATCGAATTTAAACGGTAAGCTTCTTAAAATCTTTTCTACAACTCTTTTATTTTCAATGGTATCTCCATAACTACTAATTTGATTAACTATACCAGTAACTCTTGAAAAGAAGTTCTGGATAGTTTCATTTTCTTTCATAAGTAAATTATCAAAATCTCGCCATAAATTTTGTAGTTTAATGGAGATTACCTTCTCTGATCCTTGGAATGCTACTTTGAGAATATTCCAGGCCTCCTTAGAAGTTTTCGCCACGGAAATTCAAGGAAAAATAGATTTGTTTACCCCTTGTTGTAGAAACAGTAATGCTTTAGCATCCTTCTTCTTATTTTCCTTGTACTCCTTTTTTTCTGCATCCGTCCATGACGATAGAGTTGCTGCCGACTCGGGTACCTTATAACCTTCTTCTACAAGATCCCATAGGTCTTGCGAAACGAATAATGTCTTCATTTGTAGACTCCAATAATCATAACTCTCACCATCAAAAATTGGAATTAGACTTTGGACATAATTAAAACCTTGAATACTTTGGTTAATTGCAATGGGTAGAGTTTTAAGATTACTGGGTTAGGTTCGCTCTGATACCAAATTTGTTGGCGCAATGAGGAAGTGTGATGGGTTTTATGGAAATAATTTGGGAAAGAGATTGGTTAATTGAAAAGAGGAGGCTTTGATTTATTGAAATTGAAAATGTTACAAGGGAATTTTTTGTATAGCACTTTGGCTTGTACTACTCACTCTAGCACTCAACTCTTACCAACTCTAACACTCACTTGAGTTTTGGATTTGGATTGGATCTTAAGTTTTTTGGATGGTTTGCAAGTGAACCATCTTTGCCTATTTATAGGCTTAACAGACCGATTATAAAGAGATTTCTAGAAATGAGAAAACTCTAGAGTATGTGACCCACTAAGCCAAAGACTAGTCTAGAGAAAGAAGACTCTAGAGAATTGTGGCCTAGTCTAAACTTCCTTTGTGCACTGACTGGCCTAGGTCTTTCTAGACTTTTAGTTTGTCTAGAAAAATACTTACCCTTCCTTCACGGACATTTACTAATCTAGATTTTTCTAGATATATTTAAATCACAAATTACTAATATCTTTAACAGTTCAGCTGTGATGCCAGGACTACTTTTTTAGTTAATGCAATGCAAATATTATTTGGGAAGATATTTTTGAGCCTGTCGAAGCAAAGGGGATGAGATGTATGTATACAGGTCTTTGCCCATTTGGTCAGGATCGTAAGCGTAATCGGTACTGGAAGTTTGTCACACCTGCTACTAGAAATGATTCTGATACTGGTACGATCTTTTACGAATCTCAAGGTGGCTGCTGGAGGCTTATCGACACAGAAGAGGTATTAATCTATCACAAATTGATTTACAAATTTTGGTTGTTAACAGTCTTGGCAGTAGAGAGTTTTGGAGTCTGGGAATGTCATTTGATCTGGGTATTTAACATTTAGTTGAGTATTGAAATAAAATACAGAATAGACTTGAATATTGATTATTGTTGGATGAATTCATTATGGATTCCCAGTAGATCGCCCATAAAAAATCTTTTCTTACATAAAGCACAACTCTTTTGTGCATTTTTGTTTAACCTGTTCATGGTGCTGCTTAAGAAGTTCATTGCAGTCTCATATGCAGGCCTTCGATATTCTTTTATATCTCTTGACATACTTAGAATTGGGGAATCACATTTGCACTCAATGTTGCAAAAATGGAGGTATCACTTAAAGATGCAGTTAGAAGGAATTCCAAATGCAGGCACCATGTGAACCCAGCTGAAGATTGAATTCAAATTGAAGTTCTAAAATATTTTCAAGTCCTGATCAATTTACAGGAACTGAAAGTCCTACCCATGGAAGTGAAGCGGGTTTTGGATCTTAGTTCCATGGCTTTAATGAGAAAGTGTGCTGCGTAGTCTTTGGATCTTAGTTTACAAATTATTTATTAAAAATGCATCGGGACGGGGCGAGGCGAAGGCCGAGCCATACCAAATAAAAAATGCATGGGGATGAGGCGGGGTAAGGCGAAGCCGAACGACACCAAATCAGAAATCCTAAGCATGCGTGGGGGCAAGGCGAGGCGAAGCCGATCCACACCAAATCAAAAATGCACGGGGACGAGGCGAGGTGAAGCCGAGCCACACCAAATCAAAAATCCTAAACATACATCGGGACGGAGCGAGGCGAAACCGAGCCACACCAAATCAAAAATACATCGCGAAGGGGTGGGGTGACGCCCCGCGATACCAAATAAAAAGGCACGACGTGGCGTGGCGAAACCACATCACACCAAACTAAAAATACGATTAGAATTAAAAAAATTGATAGTGAATAATTTTCGGGTCCGCCCGGTGCGGAGCACGGGCACAAAATCTAGTGATAATAATAGTTCATAATTAATCTTACCCGCTGATCGATCAATGTCCATGCATTGTTATACACTCTTATGTTAGTTTCCTAGCGGGCGATAGCATTCCGCAGAAAGTTGTTATACCATGGCAACACTTCTGATGTAGTAGCCATAGCTTTCACAAGAAACCTAACAGGCCATAGCTTTCCCAAGAAAGTTGTTATACCATGGAACCACTTCTGATGAGTAGTACCATCTATTACATAGTCGAGCTGTTGTTGTTTGTTACACACTACTGGGTGTTAGAATACGGACATCCAACTCAAAACCAACTGGCAATGAGTGGAGAGGCCCTATAGATTATAAACCGCGGGATCTTAGGTTGCCCAGACAATGTGAGACTAATAATCTCAACACGCCCCCTCACGTGTAGCCTCGTTGGGTCTAACACATGGACAATAAATCGGGTGACGCGGAGGAGTAAAGGTGCTGTCAAATGACTCGACACAAATAGCATGCTCTGATACCATGTTAGAATATGGGCATCCAACTCAAAACCAATTGGCAATGAGTGGAGAGGCCCTATAGATTATAAACCGCGGGATCTTAGGTTCCCCAGACAATGTGGGACAAATAATCTCAACACTGGGTACTTCGATCATAAGAGCATCTCGAATGCAAGAGGTCATGGTCTTAAAATAGCATGACACATAGGATTTAAGACCTTTTCCCCCAATTTTCATCTCCAATGCAAGTGTCAAGGTCATAAAAAGGGATGACATGACTGAGGTGTTTGCCGGAACAAGACTTAAAATAGGGTGAAATTCGCACTTACTTTTCGTGATCGGAAATTCTAAAAATAACATTTTGGACTTTTAGCAACTGTTTTATACCTTTTTTGTCCTCGAAAATAGACTTTTAGCAACTGTTTTGGTCAAACGAGGATTCAGTCCCACAAACGTACCATTGACCGTTACATATTCCAGTTGACATACCCAAGTACCCGGGTGCACTCCTACTGGACACTCGAAAATCGTAATGTTGACCTTTGACTAAATAGTATC
Source organism: Papaver atlanticum (assembly GCA_023531105.1). NCBI lineage: Eukaryota > Viridiplantae > Streptophyta > Magnoliopsida > Ranunculales > Papaveraceae > Papaver > Papaver atlanticum. The sequence continues at coordinate 54,953 of JAJJMB010010800.1, read as the reverse complement.
GAGCGTTGTTGACCATGAACATAAGTCCAGTTGACTGGTCAATATTTCAAACGCACTATTAGTGCACTCCAAAAAGTGTTCCCAGTCGTGTATAAGGAAATGGGCGTTATTTTTTTGGGGTCATATTTTGCCCTTTTGGTCATGTATGTTGTTTTTGGAATTTAGCAGTACGTTGAGCATATACGCGAAATTGGGCGATTTTTTAAGTCCTTTTTGGGCAAAAATCTCGATATGGCTAAGTGGAGGTAAAGGAGAAATTTTAAATAAAACTTTCTTCATTGCATTGGGTATTAAGTCCACATCATCTTTTGTCTCTATATTTAAACAAAAAGTGTTATATAAGACCTTGGGAATTGGAGATGAAATTTTGGTAGAGAGTCTTATCCTTAATTTTGTTTTTGTCACGTAATAAATGACCCACAATCAAAAGGTGTAAATAAGACACCCACATAGGATGACCTTGACCCCTAGCATTGGAGATGCTCTAATAGTAGAGGTATTCCACCTCCGAGTCTAAAGATTTTGGTAAGGATTTTAAGATTATTTCCATACCAGTAATCCTTTAAAGGAAACACATGTATTTGAGACATCTGGCGCCTAGTTAGCAATTTGGGGTACGGGAAACGTTCGGGACGGCAAATATACGGGTATTATTCGGTTTTCTAAAATTTGAATTCTGTCAAAAATATGGTCAGCATTTCGTGATTCGCTAGTAATACGGAACGAAATACATAAGTGTATAATTCGTTTTACTAATGTGAGTTCGGCACCAAAAATTCGGCACATATTAAATAACCTTTAACCATAAATTTGCAGAGGGTGGATGATTTTTACGTTAAAAATGAAGTATATTAAAAATATATTCAACAATATCAACGACTGTTAAACAGCACAGTGGTTAAGTCTCGTTGTATTAATAAGCATTGGGCTTAAGTGTCTCACCCATATTAATGGGCCGATACGAACTGAATCTCTCCTGGTTAGTTCGGCGCGCGAATCAATCGGTGAATTCCTAACTAGGTTCTGGCAAGGCAATTGCTCATTTTTGTTCTCGGCCCGATTTCGGATCCAGTTTGCAAACCTTACGGATCTGAATTCGTGAACTATAAGGGGTTTGCAAACCAGTCTAAATTTCGAACTGTTCTGGATCTTTTATTTCCTACTTTAGGTTAGTCATATTTTAGGAAGGGGTTTCCTAACTGCCGAAGATTCCTGGTGGCCAAAGTTTGTAAACTATATAAATATAGGTATCAAGCCTTGTAGAAACATAAAGTAACGATTAAAAGAGCAAAAATACAGTTGTTGAGAAAAAGACAAAAAAAAAATTGTAATCGCTTTTAGGGTAAAAGCTAGGGTTTTGTGGTGAGTGCAAATTGGTGAGGAACAAGATGAGGTAATTGTCGTAGTGTGACCAAATATCTGTTGGGATTCACACGAAGGTGTTCTACGTTGTAATCGTTTTTTCATAGTGGATTTGAGTTGGTGCGGCTCAAAGTGGACGTAAACAATATATACACGTTGTATATATTGCTCAAACGCTATAAATCTTGTGTCTTGTGAGTTTGATTTATCTTTCTCGTTTGTTATTGTTGCTTTTCGTTGGTTTACTTATTAATATTATTCATCATAATAGTCAAAATAATAGTCAAAATCTCTAAAGTAATTGTGTCACGGAAAATCTTTTTATAATGAGACTAAATTCCTAATAATTAGTATGAGGGCGTTAGGTTTCGGTACAATATTGAAGTGAGAGTTATGGGTGATAATAAAGAAAAGTACGGTTCCTAGCTAGGGTTAAAGTTTTCAATAGGAGAAACTTTGCATTTTGGAAGGTTCAGACGGAAGACTATTTATACGAGAAAGACCTTGGTGTTCCATTTGGTGAAGTCGCAAAAAAGGGAGCACTCAAAGACGAAGAATGGTTAGTTCTTGATCGCAAGTGTAAAGCGGTGATCTATAGATGTCTAACGGAGGAAGTTTATAATAACGTACAAGAGGTATACGTACGTTACTAGCACAAAGACTCATATGGATACACTCGAAAGCCGTATCAAAAGTCATCAGCCTCGGGGAAAATTATGTTGTGTGAACAACTATTTAATAGTAAAGATGGAAGAATGCGAAGCGATTTCAACACATATTGAGAGGTTTAAATGGATTATTTCTCAGCTTTTAAAGTTAGTATTTCTTTTGACGATGAACTTCAAGATTTACAGTTGTTGTCTTCATTGCAAAGGAATTGGGAGACGGCAAGAGCAACTATATAGCAGTTTTGCGGGGAGTGAGATATTGAAGCTTGATGATATGCAACAAAGGTTGATTGCAAAAGAAGAAAGAATAATAGAACAAGGTTACAATGGTTCTAGTTCTTCAAGTTCATCCTTAAATTTGCAACAAGATGATAGAGGAAAAAGTGAGTTTCTCTTATAATTAGAACTTCTTTTGTATAAATTTATTATGTGTACATAATTTAGCTTTACACTTTCCCAATACAACTAAAATTGTTAAACCACTACAAATCTTGGGTTTTGTAAGTTTGATTTATCTTTCTCATTTATTATTGTTTCTTGTGCTTGGTTTACTTGTGCTTGGTTTACTTAATATTCATCATAATATTCCAAGATCCTAGTATTTTCGTGTTTGTCAGAATCTCCAAAGTAATTGTGTCGTGGTTATTCCTTCGGTAACGAAATTAAGTTCCTAATAGCAATGTCATATCCCCTTTTATCCATTTACCACCACTAAACTAGAACTAGTGGTACCAATATCAGTAGAGTTGATGTTTGTGGTCATCTCATGCTATTGTTGTTCCTGCTTATCGACGTTATCGTAAATCCAAAACCTGATGTAATCATAATATCCTCCACCGGTCACGGAGACATACATCTATCGTTATTATCCCATAAACTTCTCCTAATATAGCATCATATGCATGGGGTTTTCACGTACGTAATAAGGGATTATGATCTCTCTAAATTTTTCACTACTGACATTGAATAGTACCATAATTACTTGGTATTCATATGAGTACTTATATTCCTCATCATCACACGTCCAGTATATAGAACTATCATGACCTCACAGACAAATCGATAATCTAGATAATAGTCATCGTTTTGAAGAAGAAAAGAACACAAATATAAAACTTTGTGGTATTTAATTATTAGTTGGTCGTATCCGAATGAAAACATAAAGTTAAGAGAAGTTGTTTCCTTAGCATCTGATTTATCTTCAAGTTATGGCCCTTGTTCCCGCTCGCCCGACATAAAAGCTTCATATGCCCATGTATCGATCCAAGATGTCATTTTTACGGTCAGAGCTCTACCAAACTTTTAAGGGGCCATAGGCGAAATATGAAAATAAGGACTGTATATATGATGTTGTATAAATAAAACTAGATAAAAGTATGATGCATGTTTGGTAAAGATATAACTTTTGGGATTTTCAGATGTGAACGCATCTATTATTACATTGTAAGTTTTTCTTATCGACCTAAATATATAAAATCAAATCGAAATAAAAGATAAAGTAATTTATTTACTTGAACACAAACACAATAGTTATTAAAAAAATAGTCTTTGCATACATATATAAACAGTAATTGGAGTTTACACACAAAACTTTTAAAAATTGTGCTTACCTGTCCCTGTCATAGTCATTGGCGTGCATAAATCATAAGATGGGAAACCCTAAAAAACTTACACATACGATGGGTTGTACCAGGTCAATATATGTATAAATCGATCACTCATTTTGAAGCAACTTAGTAATCATTGATATGTGTCTCATTTTGATTTTTATTTTATTGCTGGTGGTTGAATACTCGGCACTATGATTTTTCCTCTCAAAACTAGAAGTAAGTACTGAACTCTTCATTTTCCAAGATTTTCTTTACATTCTAGATTAATCGTAATTCATGGTTGTTTTCTGTACATGGAATGAAGCACTTGAAAGCCTTGAAACTAACAATTCCACTTGCAAAGATGAACAAAATTTTAAGGGTCAAAATCTAGTTTTCCATGGATTGCAAGATGGATGTGCTAGCATAAAGAGTACCTGAAGTTTCTCCATGCAACAACTGAAGCAAGATTGAGTCGGCTGAAATTTCTAAGGCGGTCATTACTACAGATAGGTGTCATTTTGCTGACGAATTTTGTTGCAGCCTTGCCCCTCTTTTTAAGAGTTTAAGCAATTTATTTGATCTTCATTTTCTTTGTCCAATGTATTTCGAACCAAAAACATTTCCCTTTTACCCTCTTATGAATATTTATGGGCATCTAATTTTATTTTTTCAACACTTCTTTATTTTTCAACAGATTCTTTTTAATATTTTTGTAATGCATTGTGTGTTTTTAATACATATGAGAAACATGTTTATAACTAAGCTAGTATTAATATTCATCGTAAATACATTAGATATTGCAAATACATTTTCAGAATATTTCATGGTTAGTTTTTAAAATGTTTTTTTTTTGTAATATTTATTGAAAAACACAACAATTTTGGGACCCTTTTTGTTGGGGGCTCTAGGGGCGGCCTAGGTGCCTATGCCTTTGATACGAGCATGTTGTTTTCATCAGATTGCAAATGAGAACAACACCATAACTAACATAATATACGAAACTATATACAGTTTCTAACACTATTGATCCCACGAAAAAAATATGATAGCAAAGGAAAGCAAGCAACCACCTCGAGTAATCCACTTTGACGGTCATGAAACGGTTCCTCAGCGTAGTACAAAATTTCAGTTTCTCCAGATTCATCATTATAATGAACAGTTTCTCAGATATATCATTAGGATGAACCTAGTGAAATGGAGAGATAACGAGGATGGTGGTGGTTGGGTCACCACATCGACACTTTTCTAATTGTTTAAGGTGTAAATTAACCAGGTGATAGACTTTTTCGATTAATGATCTCTAAGGTTTTGATACACACTTAAACCTCATAGTGATCCAACATGAAGTCTACTTAGTATGTCGCAGAGAACTAGACTATCATCATGAAATTCATCCATATTACCACTGCATTTACTGTCACTGTTATCAATACTCTTGTTTGATTTTTTTTGTTTTTGTTTTTGTATTTCCATGTTTCCTCTTTATCTCTCGCTCATAATATTATGTTCTCTGTTAAACCTAGACGATGTGCAGCCTACATATATCTTGTTTGTTCACCCTTTTTTTTATCATTCAAAAGGAATTGTATTAAGATGTACAGAAGCCGTGCACGAGAAAATACAACCTAAAGAGGGAACCACATCTCTAACCAAAGCAAAAGCACAAATGGAAAAATAAAGTAAAATGAGTTCTAGCAAATATATAAGAGCATCAGAAGACAGGGTTTCTTATCATACCTTAGAAATTAAATGACAATTGTAATTTGCAAACTAAAACAAGTGCGATAGCTACATTTAAGTAGGACTTTCATCAACTTCCTCAAAGGTTAAACCCTTATGAATTTGTGAAACATCATTGTACATTTCTCGACGATTTACCTTTAAAGAGGGAAAGCTTATCCTATTATGGAACCAAACTCCATGATATTACCTGCTGAAATCTTACTAGGATTATTAAATGATTTAGGAGGAGAGCATTTTATTTTTGTATTTTAAAGTCTCATTAGGGAATAAACCCGTCACTTTAGACTTTAGGTTCACACTAGTGTGGGCTCCTAGAGTTGGCTAAGACACAGCTATTTTGGTGATGCAAATCTATGTGGCTTCTTCAACTAAAAGGGGAGAAACGACCTCTTGATCTTCTTCAAACCCTTGAAATCAGTTATGAGTTCCAAATTCAGGAGAACGACCAATTAGAATATTAAGAATTTTCCTCTTGCAAAACCGGTGGAACACTTACCTTCTTGAATCTCCTCAAGAGGCAAGGTTTCTATGTTTCTCTTAGACTGTTATTTTTCTTCTTAGTGATCTCATGAGAAACATGAGCATCTTGAATCTTGCTAGGAGCATCCTTGTTAATGGAGCTGTATTCAGAAAACAAGTATCCTACACTTTTGCAATGAGAACAAAACTTAGGGACCTTGGGGATCTTGGCACATTGTCAAAATCCTTCTTCGCTGTCACCATCACCATCTTCAATCCAAACACGGTCTGAAATCTTATTTGCAAAGTGTACTTCAACCAAAATACCAGCAAAGAAACCAAAACCAGAATAGGCTTTCCAAAAGCTTTGGCCATTGCCAACAAATTTTTCTTCTGTCCAATACTCCAAGTTAAACCCCGGAAACTTGATCCAAACTTTAGCTAAAGAAGTTCTCTGATTTTCCGGATTGTTAACATTTATTGTTTACTTTCTTTTCGTATAGTGAATTCTTTAGATATCATACGTCTCATACGAGCCTATGATCGAAAACAACAAAATTCATCCACCGTAGTAATGTTCAGATGACAAAAGTCTTGTTTTTGGCTTTTGTATTTGTAGGGTGGGGTGATTAATTGCAAGTTTTACCTATAAAAATGAGAAACAATGTTGTGCTTTATCTGCTTTGGGCTTATTATTGGAAATTTTGCGTTGGATAACCTGACTTGATAGTAGTGTAATCTTTAAGAGTTATACAGTCTAACCTCCATAAATGAATACACTTGAGACCAGAAAGAAATATTCGATTAGAGAGGTTATTTGTTTATCGATAAATAATATATTAGAGGGTGGCTCTAGTTTCACATACATAATATTGATGTTTCCGAAGCATAAGTTGGTCAATTAGAAGAAGATATTCATCAAGAATTCCCTGATGTCATTTTTAACTTACGCTATAGGAATGTGATGGATGTCCAATATTTTTTGAACTATCCTGATAAATATATTGGTATAGTTACGGGATATCATACGGACGAAAAAACTATCTGGTCAGTAATAAATGATGAGAATAATCTTGAACCAGATGATAGTAGCGCCACACATAGTGTGTCATCAAAAGAGGCCTTTCAAGCAGTAATAATTAGAAAAATGACTTACAATACGAGAAAAATATTCCATAATTTATACATGCATTGCAAAAAAAAAAGGATCTGATGTAACTTTAGATGTAATTTTTGAGGAAAAATGACTTCTTGTACAAGCATTGTTAATTAGATGAAATATTTTGACCTATTTATGTATATTTTTGTACAAATTTTGCGGATTATTCATTTTATTTTATTTTGGGCCTTTAAGGACTCATTTTTTTTCATTCATTAATGCATTTAACGAGGTTATTCATTTATCCCCTTTGTCCAAATTGGAACCAAGGAAAATTATTCACTTGGGAAGGTTATTCATTTATTGAGGTTAGACTATAGTACTTTCGCTTTAGCATCAGACAATAAAAGTTTTATTCCATAAAACTCTTGAAGCAAACACTTGGGTAGTTGCTGACGGTTCCTAGAGAAGCTGATGAATAATCAAGAGGTCAAATTAATAACGAGAAATGCCGAAAGGAGCTCCTTAAAGAAATTGACTGGATAATCCCCTTATCATCGGTTGATTTTTATAATAGTTATATATCTCTTGAATGCTGGTATATATGTCTGAAATGTAGAAAAATGTCATCTAAGCTCATACAAATTAACATTCAACGCCAGAACACCACCGTGGAACCCAATTTCAACCTCTTCAAGGAAAGGTGGTGTAAGAAATTGAACCCTGTTTTAGGGCATACATGAAAATTTATGGGCATACACAGTTGTTTTCCCATCTAGGGTGACTTTATAAGGGGTGTCTAACGTGTAGTGCAATTATATATATACCCTTAAACAATTTAAATTACTAATCTATCCTTACCTTAATATAAAAAACTTAAAATCTGAAATCAAAATCAGTTGTCTATCCTAAACATCTCTTCTTCTTCCTTCTGGCCAACCCTCGCGAATCATCCGATATTTTTTTTTCTCCCTCTCCACAATTAGTCGTCGATTTGTAAAAATTTGATCATCGATTAAATTCAACTATATAATGACTCGCACAATGCAAATAGTAGGAAGTAGGCATTCTTAATCCTCTTCTAATCCATCAATTGAATAACAAATAGAAGATGAAGGTGCAGAAACCTAAATTGAACCAGAAATTCAACCGACTAAAGAACCAACTCCTGAACTGAGGATTAAAAAATATTTATTACAAACCCATCTCTTATTTTATTATTTATGAATGATAGAATGTGTTTAATTCGGGAAAATGTTGGTTTTTAACAATCACAGATTGATGTTCGGCTGATAATTGAGACGAATTATCAGCCGAACTGTTCATCTTTTTTCACCCTGAAAGTGCTTATGAACAGTTCGGTTTGTAAGTTCATATCAATTACCAGCTGAACCTGACACCATTTCTCCAGGTTGTATTAATAAGACAGGTTCGGGTGATTCGATGGTTTGTTTACAAGTCGAACTCAAGATAGAAGTCAATTTCACGTTCAAATATTTCCCAGAACAGTGTCAGGTTCGGCTAATACCTTGCCAACCTTTCCCGACCAAACCTGAGAAGTGAAATTTACCCAAGTGGTTGTCGGGTTCGGCTGACTCGATTAGATCATTTTCAAGCCGAACATCTCTCTGTAAACACTTCGAAAATCTTGATTTGTTGGCTCCAGGTTCGGCTGGCTCGTGCTGATGATTTATCAGCCGAACTTCTCTCTATAGACTCAAGTTTTTCGATCTTGTTTTGGGCATAACTTCTTCGTCCGATGTCAGAATGACCTCATTCTTTTTGCGTTGTCTCCGTCTTTTCAATCCCTTGAAGATGAAGATATGATCTCCTTGATTTTAATGAGATGAATTCGGACCTTGGTATTCTCCATTAGTAGACGTCACTTTCTTAACACTTTTATAGTCATTTCCAATTCTTTTGGTTGATTTATCCTAACAAAGGCTGCACAATAGAGAACGAACGTAATAAAAAGGAGAATCCCTATATTTGTATGAACTTAAGTGTTTTCTGGAAAATCAGTAACATGTTTGGCTGATACGAATTTTCGAATATGAGCCGCACTTGAAAGGATATATGGTTCGGTTGATACGATATTTACTGTAAAAGTCGACCTTTAATTTCAGTTTTGTTGAAACTCTCAGGAGAAGGTTCGACTTATAATGAAAATTTCTTATTAGCCGAACATTTTCCCAATAGTAAGTAGGTCATAAGTTACAAAATATAAGTTCGGCCAATAACTATTGTATTTCGATTAAGCCGAACTGTTCATCTCCTGTAACATACCAGTTAGGTTCGGCTGATAATTTCAAGCCGAACCTATCTCTGGTTCGTCGAACTTGGGTGAAAAAAATCAATTTCTTGATGACTTCAACCTACAAAAACGAAATTAAACATAATCAAGAAGTATATTTGTGTATTGTTAGCATTGGGTTCCTCATCGATGTATTCATCTTCATGATTTGGCTCATAAAGTCATCATTATAAGTTTGAGTTTAAGGTTGAGTTTGAGTTTTGGGTAAAATCATTCTCATGATCTAAAAAATCAGCCATTTCCGGATTATTATTGTTGTTGATGTGTATTTTCCTAGCTTTTTTAGATGAAGATTGTCTCTGCTCATCCATTTTGATTACTTGAATCAAAATACAAGTTTATTTCTCTACTTATCTTCTCCTTCTCCAAAAGAAAACCTAACTTTTTATTATTTTTCTCCCAAATTAATGAACACAGTTTTATAAATTAATCATCCCTAATAACTAATCATTAATATTAATCACTAATCAAGTTTATTAACAACTAATCATTATTTTTAACCACTGATACTAAAAGGGCAATTTTGCCATTATTAAAAAAATTGGTTGAAGGGGTTTTAGATTTACTATCTTATTACCCGGTTTTGTCTTTACTTGATATGACCTAAAAGATTTCCGTATGCCCTAAAACAAGGTTCAAGAAATTAGGCTAGGTAATAAACCAAAAGCGTTTGGGCTTTAATATAGGTTTCAAAATGCCATGGCAAACAGAGCTAGGCCCATGAATGAATTCGCCCAAGTAATGTTCTTTGTTAAAGCCCTAGTTTTCGTACCACGCGTTGGTGGATCAATGGATATTGCCGGGTATCCGCTGATGTGTATCATTTGCAGCTGGTACATATCAGTTCCCCTTGATACAAAATTCTCAAATTATATCCCTGTTGTATATGCTCGTAACATGATGATATTTATCATAACGGTTTAAATCGGATCGACAACGTGAATCGAACTCATCCCACGTCCGATCGACAACTGTAAGTAAGGGAAGTAAGACTTTGATCGTATGTCAGTCCCAATTCAGACAGACAGACAGACAGACAGACCTTGCACGTCTAATCGATGGAAAATGAATCAGAAAAAGAAATTCATTCAGATTTCAGACTCTCGCTCCCTCTTCCTCTTCGCACGTGCGCGTGCTTGGTATGTGGACCCCACAAGTGGCGAAATCCCACTCGAATGTGTACCGCATTTGACCTTGTTGCGTATCAAGTTGGCAATGTCAGTTCTGACTGTTTACAGAAACATGATGTCGTGCAGTTGTGGCAAGTACAAAGTTGTGTCTAACTACCTACACCAAATCTTACGTATGTCTATCACTAGCAGCAGAGTCCAGAATATCTTGATTTTTGGTCCCAATATGCGTGCACCCATTCATTCGGCCAATCCCAAAAACTAGGTTAGGTGCACTGCTGGTGTTCTACTGGTGACCAATCCAAATTATATTACGGTGGTAAGATAGTCGAAGGGTTACCAAAATCCACGACGAATCGACAATACCAAATAGAACCACACTTTACTCGTTTGCAGCTTGATAATCCTGTGAAATTCAATAACCTCTGTAACGGTCAGGTTGATTTAGTTGCTAAAAGGTGATGAGTTTTCCCTACCAAAAGCTAACCACCATTTGTTTTATTTTTCTTCCTATGTATTTGACTTAAACCCAACATGACATACAATCTATGTAGTGTGAAAACCATTTCTACTGATAATTATTAAAATGTGCAGAAATTCTTAAGAGGTAAGCTGTAAAGTGGTAAATATTCACAGGTGTTTTACCGTCATGATCAAGTATATCTTTCGTGAAAACAATTTAGATCTCATGTTCTCCAAGTATCTCATCATTAACAAAATAAAGCATTTTTATTATTTAGTAATTCTACCTATTTACAATTCATTTTATTTTACTACATTTTCAATACATCTGAATCAAAATATAAGATACGAATTTTCTCTCAGATTTATGAAAAGACGAGTAATTTAAACACTAAGCAAGCGCGGTTACACTAAACTATAAACTATTACCACAAGTAGCAAAAGATTTTCGAAAACATATCTATTTTTTGAAAATATAAATTAAATAAATAATCCCACTCACTAAACTACAAGTTTAGAGATAATACCATTTTATTTTCTTATTCTAAAGTTAATTAATTAATTAATTAAAAAAAAAGTAAAAGTGAAAATTAGTAGCCAGTACAATCAAAAGGGGGGAGTTGTAATGATAAATTTGTGGGGGTGCAGATATAAAATAAGAAGAGTGAGTTAATCTTTGTCCCATTCTTAGCCCGGCAACTCAACTTAAGTGCTGCTTTTTGTCCCCCGCATTTCTCTTGCCTGGTTTTCTTTTGTCCCCCTCATTTTCCATTTTTACCCTTTTGACTTTACCAACTTTTGTGTCTTTTTTCCGACTTTGCCCTATTATTCTGACCTATTATCTAAATAGTACTTGCTTTGTTAATCTCTTTTGAGCTGTTTCTTATTGTGATTATGATGCTTCTGCTTTGCTTTCTTTTTCTTTAATGGCAAAGCTACTGGAAGATTTGTGTGGAGTAATTGAGCCTTGTTCATTTTCTACTACACCGTTACTTTCTTTTTCTTAGAACTGATCTCTTTCCTTCTTCTGATCGATAAAAGTGCAGAAGAGTTCTGGACTTTAGTCATTGACATTATCACCCGATAACTATATATAATCGTGCCACAGTGACACCGATTATCCTGAATTAAAATTGTCTTATAAAAAAACTAATATTTCGATTTTGTTTTTCAGTTTGTAATGACACATATTCTCCTCACAAATGTTGATATTTATTGGTACAAAACATTCCAACACAAGGATTTCTGATAAAATTTCATCATGTCGACCATTAGCAATGCAATGGTTTTCACTTTTCGACTATATATTTCCGTTTTCAACTACCTTTTTTAGGAAATGGACGTAAAATGGTGACTAGTTAAAACAAAGTCGAGTCAAGTCACGTTAAAGGCACTTTAGAAGTTTCGAAATCATAAAAGGGCAAATTCGTCCTTTCACTTCAAGTCCCATGTTCGCACAGCAGAGAATTATCACTCCTACTCTAGAATCCCATCAAACTCGAAATAAACCTACACATTAACTCGCCACGTGCCCACTCCGAAACAGGTGTCAGCATGGCATTAACAAGCGATCAGAAATTTCATTTCAGTCAACATCTAGCCGTCCATTCAAGTTCATCAGAGAGAGAGGAAAAAAAACAAGTATTTTACTTTAAAAAAGGAAAATTAATTAAATTAATAATTTTGGGGAGCTGGTTATTAAAAAGAGTTTAATGGAGCAAACATCCTAAAATTTTGTTTGCTTTCTCAATGGAGGGTCCTTAGTTTTCACTTCTTCTTCTTCTTCTTCTTCTTCTTCATCATCAACAGCAATTTCTTCATCTTCTTCCCCTTCTTCTATCAACTCTACAGATATACTAATCAACAATTTCTTCAAGTAAGTAAGCTTTGTCCCCCTAAGTTTTCTGATAATTTTTTATTTCTTTTTTTGGATTTTTTTTTTGAGGTAGTTTTTGTTGAAATTCAGCTTGTTATTACTTTCTATGATCTTGATTTCTGTCTGTGTTGTTAAAATGAGTATGTAAATTGATTCAGTATTTTTGTTTGTGCTAGAATTTGTGCTGATTTTGAAGAAAAGTTTATTAGGTAGATATTCAGTTTTGATGAAATTGGGTATTGTTTCTGATTTCATGGCTTATTTAACTTGTTGGTAGTTTGAGGGATATGATACACAATAGGGTTCATATACAGTTTGGGGATTTTTTTTTTATGTGTACAAGGATCTGATAGTTAGGGTTTTGATTTTCTGGACTTACAATTTTATGGTGTTTTTTATGATATAATTCTTTGTCTTTGGGAAAATGGGTTGAGACTTCAATGTATGAATAACCATGAATTTCTCCTGTAAGATGCATTATATATAAGGGTGTTTGTTGAATTAGTACTTAAATCTTCTATTGTGTATGAAAAGGGTTGTCGAATTTGGGGGCTTGGATGCTATGGAACATGTATATAGAGTAGAGTTGATGCTAAGCTTAGACGCCCCTGTAGGCCAATAGGTCTCGTCTTGAGTCTCAGATTGTATTTGCTATGAAAATCAGTACAAGCAATTGTAGGCCTTTGTTAACAGGGATGATCATCTTACACCAAGTAGATACTTGATATACCAAAAAAAGGGATCAATTGCTTTTAAAATTTGAAACACAAACTAGGGCAACTTTAAGAATTTGAATTTGGTATTTAATGTAGCTGCTGGTTTGTTTGATCTATAGTTGAATGGATTTTTGGTGGGAGATGTCATGCCACTATGGGAAGAATTAATGTTTAGATATATGTCTTATGTGGTTTTTATAGCTTTTGCCCTTGATGATTGTATGCAGGTCAAGAGCATTTGTGAGATTTAATGTCATCAACACTTATTGGTGCTGCAGAGGAGGGACGTACTGCTATTTCCTTAATGACTTCTTCTCCTTCTTTAGAGATCTCTGGATTCAGAGAGCGTAACTACATGGGATTATCAGACTGTTCTTCTGTTGACAGCTCAACCATTTCTAGCTTGTCTGAAGAAAATAAAAGTACTTTCAATCTAAGTTCGACTGAATTAAGGCTCGGTCTTCCTGGATCCCGATCTCCAGAACGTAGTCAAGAGCTCTCTTTGTTGAGTTCGGGCAGACTTGATGAGAAGCCTTTGTTTCCCTTGCTGCCTATGAAGGATTCTACCTACTCATCACAAAAGACCGTGGTCTCTGGCAACAAGCGTGGGTTTTCTGATGCCATGGATGGGTTTTCAGAAGTAAAAAGCACCGTGTACAATGAAGGAAATTGGATGTTTCCTGCATCAGGGTCTGACTCTGAAACTGCTCAATCTGTGGCCCAAGGAAAATTACATGTTAACTCGGGTGTAAAATCTGTTGCTCTGAAAGAGCACTCTGGAGTTGAGAATGCCACGGTGAAAGAGATTACACATCCCAAGGTATCCAGTGATGTCAATCGTAACCAAATTTCCCCGGCTAATAACACTAGTAATCAATCTGCTGCCAAGTAAGTTTAAGTTGCAACAAAAGGGAGTTTCAGATAAGTGGATTTGGTTTACCATGAAGCTAGTTACTGACCTTCCTCACATGACAGGTCCCAGGTCGTCGGTTGGCCGCCAATAAGGTCATTCCGAAAAAATACATTGGCGACTACCACAAAGACCAGCGAGGAAGTAGATGGAAAACCTGGTCCCAGTGCTTTGTATGTCAAGGTCAGCATGGATGGCGCTCCTTATCTGCGAAAGGTGGACTTGAGAACTTACTATGACTACCAGGAGCTATCTTTTTCTCTTGAAAAGATGTTCAGCTGCTTTATTATTGGTAACTCATTTTGTATTCCCCACTCATTTTGGTGACCAAGTATTTATTTTGGACTGAACTACAGAACGCCTTTGTTAGCATGGATTTGTGATTTTTTGTATGTCTCAGGTCAATGTGGGCCACATGGAGCTCCTGGGAGAGAAAGCAAGCATAGGGATCTTTTACATGGATCAGAGTATGTTCTCGCTTATGAGGATAAGGATGGTGATTGGATGCAAGTGGGAGATGTGCCTTGGGAGTAAGTTTCTTTTTTCTATTTGTTACATCTTATGTTTGCCTTGGTTTTAATTTGAAGGGGCTGTCATGAATCCAATGTGTGCATAGAAAGAATTTTCATTAGACATGTTTTCCCTGATGCAGAGCAATGCGAACCTTCTAGATTTATTTCGTTTTCTGTTGCCACAGCTTGGTAGTATCTTGAAAGACAGGTGTATAACACAGAACCTCCTAATGCATGGCTGCACACTAAAACTTATATATACGAGCCGTGGCGTATGCTTGGTCCAATTTAATATTTAGTATAAGTCTGGTCATAAAATCATCGTCAGCACAAGCGCTAAAACCTTTTCAGTAAAAAACACTACCATATAAGTGGTGTGTGTCATATTCTGCCATTTCTTTCCCAAGTTTTATTTTAGGTGACATTCACTGTGTATGATACGTCACTCAAATGCTTGGAGTGACTCTTTTTGCAGCCTAATTTTAAACCTTGATTTTAATTTGTAGCAGTATGTTTATCGATTCCTGCAAAAGACTGAGGATTATGAAGAACTCTGATGCCATTGGCTTAGGTATGTCCCATTTTCCGCTTCTTTTTTGCTAAATCACACTTGTATGGTTTTCCCTTAGGTAGCATTATTTGCTTAGTCCACTTTCACATTTGCGGCATGCATATACTCTAGGTCTGAAAAGAAGGATGTGGGATAAAATTAGTTACTTTGATGGTTAATTGATTCCTCGTGATTTGCAGCTCCAAGGGCTATGGAGAAATGAGCAGGAACTAGTTAGTAGCGTCCAAACACGATAAAGCAAATCCAAGAAGTAAAGGAGAGATTGCAGAATAACAAAAGCTCAAATCTCATGCCGCTGTCAAATTTTATACATAATTTTTAAAATTTCAGGAAAGTTATGATATATATCTTTTTACGCATGTTCATTGCTATTACGAAAGGAAAAAAAGAAAATTACTTGTCAAGAACACATTGCGAGTGATAGTTATTGTTTACTGTTTGTTTAGTGCCTCAGTTTCTCTCTACAGATAATTTTCGTCTGTAAAGTGTTTTTAATTTTAGACATGTTTTGTGTGCTTGAGACCCATAGTGTCCAAACCCTTAAAAGTTTTCCTCAGTACTCTGCCCTTCTGTTCTTTTTCATTTTTGTTTATGGTTCTGCGATGCCCGCAAGACAGGAAGCTGGTAATGGATAATCACATTGTTATTTCCCAGAAGTGGAACATAATCCAATAATACCATCTGCATTATCTCTTGAGTTATTATTGGCGATGAGGACTAAACTTAGATTTTCCAGTTGTCAACCTTTCACAAATAGCATTATCCAAATAGTAAATAGAAAATCTAAAAATACTCCAATGTTTTAAGAATTACCTATATAAGTAAGTGGGTGAATCTTCTCTCAAATTTTCATTATTATTCAGAAAGTTTTTTACCATTGGGATTGTCAGTAATTTTCTTAAAGCAAACAGTTAACATATAATGGCGAGTAATGGAACAGAAAATGAGATATGTCATGATGATAGTGCTGCAAACCAGTCAAGGCTCAAACGATTGATGAATTGCATTCTCTTCAGAAGAAAAAATCAGCTCCAAATTCACCTAGAATTAAGCAGAAAGCAGGGGATGGCTTATTTTCGTCCACCATTCTTGACCAAGAAGATCGTCAGAAACAACAGCTTAAATCAATCAGGTATACCATGCATACCATTCCGCACGTCTCATACTATCTCTAAGCCCTTATTTTGAATTTCATTTTCTTGGTTGATGTATCGTAAATTGCTCCATATTATTGCAGTGCATCACTGGCATCTTTAACAAGAGAGACAGGACCAAAAGTGGTGAAAGGTGATCCATCTACAAAAAAAACCCGAGTCTCCAAAGGCTGCAATTTCTCACCATCAGCATCCTACCGCACCAACGGTACCCGTCACTGATAGTTCTCTCAAGTTCATCCATATCCTGTACAATCTTTCCCCTGCAGGTAACTGAGTTAGCTAATTGCTGGTAACCCGGAAAATTTAGCGATAACTAATCCTGAGAAGCAATGCTGCCAGTAACTTGCAAACTCTTAACAATTCTTTTTTTCTGGCCTCAATGCAGAGCTATATGAGCAGGCCATAAAGTATGAAATTATAACATCAAGTGGGGCTTTAGCGACGCTTTCTGGAGCGAAAACTGGTCGTTCCCCGAGAGATAAACGCGTGGTGAAAGACAAGTCTAATTACGCTTAGCCTCTTCCTCTTGACTTATTCCATCTCTAATTACGCTTGCTTACAAATATTAAGACCATGCCTTTTGATCTTGGGACTTGTGCAGAGGCTCGCCCAACATTGGAATGGACGAGCACCTTCACGGTTAACAGGGAAAGAGCTGTTGATTACTTGAACTCCTTATATACCTGGTTTAATTGGGGGCCCCAAAAAACAATTAGGGGCATCATCGATTTTATTCCCACCCCAGAAAATAAGGGTGCTTCCAAAATTATGGTGAAAATACTATTTTACCTTTTTCTAATTACTAATCTAAAAATCCTATTAACCCCTAACCCTAAGCCCCCAATTTCATTTCATCTCTAAACAAAATTCAGTCTCTTCTTCTCCTCCCCTCCTTCTCCATGTTCTCTCCATCTCCATTAATGACCCAGAGGAAGAAATCAAAAGAGGCGGAATCGGACCAAGGTATGGCTCCAATCAGAAGGTATGTGAACTAAAACCCCCTAATCTAACTTGGGTTTGCGTTTAATTTGATATGCTGATTGAAAAATTAGGTTTTTAACTGCAAAATTGCAGTTACAGATCTAGGGTCGTCATAGTCGAAGTCTTTATTCCTTGACGATTTTTCATCTGCATGTTCATATTATGAAAAATCGTTAATGTTTATGCTGAGGGATATAACGACCCTAGAACTAGGTTTTCCATTATTTTTCTTTAGATTAGAGTCGTCGATGTTTTAAGTACCCCAATGACGATTCTTGTTGACGACCTATTTTATTGCTAAACGACTCTATATAATACAAAACCACCTCTCTATCCAAAATAATGAAAGGGTCGTTAGTTTTAATATATAAACCATTAACGATTCCTTATGAAGACCCATTTTTAGAACCTAACGACTCTGTATTAAAAATAACTTGTTTACTGACCAAATAATCAGAAGGGTCGTTATCGATAAGCAGTAGAGTCGTCATTATGTATTTGAGAATCGTCATAGTCTAATTTGGAGTCGTCATTTGTGTTGAAGGGTCGTTTGTGATGATGATGATGGTCATGATGGTAACAGTGGTTCTGGTCGAGGTGATGGTGGTGGTGGTGGTGGTAAGGAGGATTTAGAGATTGAGGAGGAGGAGGATGAACGTAACGATGACGAGGAGGAGGATGATGGAAACGGTGGTGGTAGTGGTGGTAGTGGTGATGATAATGATAATGATGATGGTGATAAGGAGGATGATTCTACCATTCTTAAGCTTGTGGTGAGTATTTATTTTTGTAATTGTAATTGTCATCGTCATCTACATACAAATATAAGTTTGTTAATGTGAATTTGTATTTGAATGCAAATAGAGGGAACGAATGAATCTTTTTTCCAAGGCACTGTGTTGCTCGTCTGACAAAGGGAAGTGTTCGATCCTGACAAACAACGTCGGTACACTGATTACTGCAGACACGTTGAAAATCCCAATGCAAAAAAAATGTTTGCTGAGCTGGCTAAGGAAGGTAAGAGGACCAGGAAAACACGTAGCCAACAAGGAGAAAAACGTGCTGAACAGGGACAAGGTAGCCATCATCATGATGAACAAGGAAGTAGAGAAGATGGTGGTTCCCCAGGGGGCAGTGCAACTCAGGGTCCTTCTAATAGAAGTCGTAAAGTTAGCCGATAAGGGAGGTAAAAGGGGTTGAGGTGGTGGTCTTGAGTGAGGAGATGTTACTGTCGAAATTAACTCATGTTTTATGTTACTTTCGACTTGAACTTATGCTTCTTAACTTTTCTTAGATGCAACTATTTTGTGTATTAGATGCTAGGGGCTTGGTTTGGATGGTTTTTTGAAACTATTTTGCTTTTGTTGAAACTATTTTGCTTTCTTAAGATGTTAGAAGTTCTTTGTTTAAAGTTGGCTAGAATGAATAAGGACTCTGAAGCTGATAAGATTATATACTGTGGTAGCTTAAGGATCGTCAACTATATATTTAGTAGAATAATGACCCTAAAGCTGATAAGTTGGAATATTCCATCCTAATCCTAGAGTCGTTAATCCTATATTTATAACGCTGACGACTCTAAGCTATCTATGAAATGGTTGGTTAGTGTCGTTATTGTATATGATTACACGAATGACGACCCTAAGAGTTACACTTACAGGGAGTTTTATGTTTTAGAGTCGTCTTGGTATAAACAAAACAGAGTAACGACGCTAAGTAACCTAGCTAGCTGGAGTCGTCAATGTTTATCACACCAACCTGACGATTTTTCATAACTTGGAAAAGTTGCAGGTTTACGTCGTCATTGGTGGTTTTAATAAAATAACGACTCTATAGAGTCGTTTGGGTGTAAACCCCCGACGATAATGACCCTTACGCTGAGTTGTTCCATAGTGTAGATGATTCGACCACTTGGAGCAACAAATAGACAAATCGAAGATTATAAGATGTTTACCTAAAAAAATTGAGCTTCGGGTTCTTCATTTTGAGCAATTGGATCTTCATTTGCACCATTATTCAAGGTTTCCTCTACTAACATCTCTTCATCATGTATCAAATCCATAGGAGAATATAAGATAATCTCACAATCAACACAATCATGTTTGTTATTTGAACCTTCACCAACATCATTTCCTCCACTTGAATAACTCATTTATAAAAACCCAAAGTTTTCCCCCCAAAACTCCTCTTCTTCTTCACAACACACAAAAAACACAACCTTTTTCCCCCCAAAATTTAATTCTTAAATCTGATTTTAACCTAACCAACTAATTAACTTAACTTAACTAATTATTAACATTAATCACTTAGGGGTAGTTTAGCCATTAAATTTTTTGGATAAGGGGTAACCAAATTTAGGTTTGGGTGACCTTTTTTGTCCTGTAGTGTGAGGCCCCTAATTGTTTTTTGGGCCCCCCGATTAAACCAGGCTTAGATAAGGTGTGTGCAATTTATGAATTCCTTACAAATTACATGTTTTTCTGACAAAAGTGTCTTTTTAAGCAAGAAAGTAGTGGAGTCAAAAGATTTTAGTCGATAACGTATTTATATGACTGTATTTATATAACGTGAATGATCAATTCCCGAACTGGGATCCGGAACATCAGATCAAAGTCAGAATAGTATCAGCAAGAGCATACCACTCTCTGTTCATGCACAATATGTAAGTACTTTTCTACCCTTGCATGTTTTCTCCTATGACAGGTGCATGATAGGTGTCTAAAACACCTTGATATTTATCTATTGTTTACGCTTTCTTTACTTAGTTTTCTTGTAAAATACGTATTTTATGTTTGCTTTTGAGTGTTTAGGTACTTTGGAGTCATTTGGAACAGAAGAAGAAGAAACGTCGCTTGAAAGAGCAAAAGTGTCATTTCATGTGCAAATGGTGTTTGAGGCGAAATTATTTCTCATTATTTTATTTTATTTCTTCATCTCTGTCTGAAAAGCATGTTGGCTTTAGTGATGCAATTTCTGTCCGAAAAGCATGAAAATTTTAGTGATGAAGAGACATTGAAGAGAAGAAGTGGATCTGAGAAGTAAGAGATGGATGATGTTGGTGGAAGAATTAAAGAAAGAAGAAAGCATTCATTTGGAGCAAGGAATGCAGAATTGTAGCTGCACAGGCAAGCGCTATTGGAAGAACAATGGAGCAAAAGGAGCTGTCATTCTTTGGCGGCTCGTATCAACTCTTAGGGTGCCTAGAATCATTTGAAACAGAAGACTGAATCGTTGCTGAAGGGTTTCAGTCACTACAGACAGGAACGATGGAACCTCGTTGTCACTGAAAATAAGTCTGCCTCTGCGACTGTTGCATGTGCGTCTTATGTTCTTCGTCTTCTTCTTCTTCAGCAGCAGCAGCAGAGTTTCTGTATTCGATTTTCTTCGCCTCTCTAGTGCTCTAAACTTCTCCAAACTCTACCAAATTGTTCGTCCCCCTTTTTATGACTCGAATCAACCTATATATAGCCACCAGACCCAAATCTCTCGAGTTAATCCACAAATATTCTCGTTTTTATTTTCAGCAAGTTATGGGATTTTTCTAATCTTCTCTACGCGTCAACTTGGTTTCCAAACTCTCATATACTCTCTCAAGACTGAATAAGGACACGATACATTGCAATCTTAGCGTAGAATCTTCCCAAATATATAAAGTGCCGGAAATAACTCCACCTCTGTTTTCTTCTAATTGACGGATACTTCCTTATTTATCGAATCCGAGGCTCTTAACACCCTGTTTGGGTGTAATTAACTGATCCTAGTCAACCCAATGATCGAATCCGACCAAATCTCTTCTCAAAATCGATCCAAAATTCCCGTGAATATCTCTCTCCTTGTTCTGATCCAAACCAATAATACAACCCAATTTGATCGAGTCTGATGGACCTACCAACCATGTTTAGTCATAACAGGGTGGTACCCATCCAAGGAAGCCATTAAATCTGGCTGAAACTCGATCAAATCTCGCCTGCAAATCACGCTGCAAAACTGAATTTTGAATTCAGTTTTTCCCGCCAAAATTCGTCCAATTCCGTGAGGAAGAAAAGAGTCGCCCCTATCCATTTCCGGTCTGTGTTTAGTAGCTGCTTGGAAATGGGTTGCCCCTTATCCAAAATGAGAGTCCGAATAGCAAATGTCCTTCCAGGTATCTTTAACAACTTTTCGAGCCAATTTTGCCGCAAGAGCCTATTCCTCCAAAAACACCTACAAAGGGATAAAATACCAAAATTAGTACAAAAATGGGTACTAACAATATACACAAAAGAGATGAAAATAGACACATAAATGCGTCTATCAAATACCCCCAAACTTATTATTTGCTAGTCCCGAGCAAATCAAAACTGCAAAATAAAATCCTAACTCACTGTCGCAGGCATTGTCGATTGCACTTAGCATGTGCAACAAGCCTTTAAACCCCTAGGTGGCCCTAGTGGTCGAGTTATAGTCTCGGGAGGGTTTACCAGAGGTGTACCCACAAAAACTTTACTCCAGACCCTAGCTATCTAGGCAGACCCTTGGAATGCAGTAAAGAACCTCCTTGGTTGGCATACTTATTGATTACGGGAGGAAGTACCCTGATGCGAAATTCCAATTGCTGTATATGAGTTTGCACTCAAGTATACTAAAATTCATATAAAAGTGATAGAGCTCTACTAAGATAGTCGCACTATGCACATCAATATCCGGAATCATACAAATCACATGAATAGATTAAGAAGATGGATATAGAAATAGATGGTTGCGAATGGACTTCAATGCCAAGATGACCCTATGACCTAGTGGATTGAGATACTGGTCTGGACTAATATCAACACAACTGGCACATACAAGGGAACCAGTGGTCGACAATCCTAAATCTACATCAACACAGCTGGCATATACAAGGGAACCAGTGGTCGACTTTATAATAAACCTTTATTTTTTTTTTTTTTTTTTTTTAACGACATGATTAGATCTTTTGGATCCAAGCGCATGCTTCTTTTCAGCAGATTACATGGTAATTCCCGTGGATCCTGCATTCCACGCTTGTTTAGGCGACGGAGACAGGGAGAATACACACATATTGCTATCCAAGTGTTAATACTTATTCCGATTGGTCTAATTGGTCTGGTCTTTTTTTTTTTTCTTTTTTTTTAGTATCTCAATCACTCTATTTCAACTCAGCAGACATCACATAAAAATTTGCAAAAATAAAAACAGAAGTAATAAGATGATTTCGAGATATGGTGAAACTATCATGTTATTTCTAACACCTGAGCTCTGTGCCTTTATGAATAGACTCTTATAAACGTTTCCATATAATCAGATTCGTTCCTCAACTCCTAAACCAAAATACTTCCATCCACTTAGATTAGTTAGTGCACTCCTTAATAGGCATAAATTTCTAAACTCTGGAGATTATTTATTACGACAAAAAGGGACAAAAAGTTTCTACCCCACCCCCAAACTAAAATCTAACATTGTCCTCAATGTTTCTAATTAAAGAACAGTACCAAAAGTATAAATAACATGAGGAATCAGTAAAGAGAGAAGTTGGAAAGATAGTACCTGGGTGAAGTGGAATCAAAAAAACTACAAAATATAACACAACATACAAACCGCCTCGATGGTCAATCAAGGTAAACAGGGTCCTCCAGAGGGACCTCCTCAACATCACCTGTAGGAAAAGGCTCTAAAAAGGGCTTCAATCTCTGACCGTTAACCTTTGAAGAACTACTACCGTCTGGTGTCTCAATCTCAATAGCGCCATGAGGAAAAATAGTACGGACCACAAAAGGACCGGTCCACCGAGAGCGCAACTTCCCGGGGAATAGATGAAAACGAGTGTCATACAGAAGAACTTTTTGACCTGGAGAAAATAACTTTCGTAAAATATTCTTATCATGCACAAGTTTCATTTTTTCTTATACTCCTTAGCACTATCGTACGCATCTCTACGAATCTCGTCCAACTCATTGAGCTGGAGCTTTCTGTGAGCTCCTGCCTTGTCAAGTGAATAGTTCAGCTTCTTAATAGCCCAGTAGGCTCTATGCTCTAACTCAACAGGTAGGTGACATTCCTTTCCAAAAACTAAACGATAGGGTGACATTCCAATGGGTGTCTTAAACGCAGTACGATAAGCCCATAAGGCATCAGTAAGCCTCGACGACCAGTCTTTCCTATTAGGATTAACTGTTTTCTCTAGAATACGCTTAATTTCCCTATTGGAAACCTCTACCTGACCACTAGTCTGTGGGTGATATGGGGTAGCTACTTTATGGGTAATACCATATTGTTTCATTAAAAGAGCAAACGGTCTATTACAAAAGTGTGAACCTCCATCACTAATTATAGCTCGCGGCGTACCGAAACGTGTAAGTATATTTTCTTTCAAAAACTGGACTACGACCTTTTGGTCATTTGTTCTACACGGAACCGCCTCAACCCACTTAGACACATAGTCTACAACGACAAGTATGTAAAGATAACCAGAAGAATTAGGAAATGGACCCATAAAATCAATGCCCCACACATCAAAGACCTCAATCACTAAAATAGGGTTCAAAGGCATCATATTTCTACGGGAAATGGTTCCTAACCTCTGGCAACGCTCACAAGAAACACAATGACTATGGGAGTCTTTAAACAACGAAGGCCAGTAAAATCCACACTGCAATATCTTAGCAGCAGTCTTTTTAGCATTAAAATGACCATGTTCATGACAAAAGGAGATAATACTGGACTGGTCACTCTCAGGTATACATCTCCTAATAATCTGGTCTGGACAATACTTAAACAGATAAGGATCGTCCCAAAATAAATGCTTAACCTCGGCTAAAAACCTCGAACGATCTTGTTTACCCCAATGTTGAGGCATTCGACCAGTAACAAGATAATTTACTATATGTGCATACCAAGGTGATTGGGAAACAGAGAATAATTGTTCATCAGGAAAGCTATCCCTTATAGGAAGGGAATCATTAGAATGATCAACAACTAGCCTAGACAAGTGATCTGCTACTACATTTTCTGCACCCTTTTTGTCTCTAATGTCTAGAGAAAATTCTTGCAACAAGAGGATCCATCTAATCAATCTAGGTTTAGTATCCTTCTTAGACAAAAGGTATTTCAAAGCAGCATGATCGGTATAGATTACGACCTTAGAACCTACCAGATAGGATCTAAACTTATCCAAGGAAAACACGATGGATAACATTGCCTTCTCGGTAGTTATATAATTCAGTTGGGCATCATTCAGAGTTTTACTAGCATAGTAAATCACATGAAGTAATTTGTTTTCTCGCTGTCCTAACACAACGCCTATAGCATAATCTGAAGCATCACACATAATCTCAAAGGGTAGGTTCCAGTTAGGTGCCTGGACTATGGGGGCGGTAGTGAGTAAATTCTTAAGCTTCTCAAAAGCCTCTAAACACGCATCATCAAAGACAAACTTAACATCTTTTTCAAGCAAATTGCAAAGAGGTCTAGAAATCAAGCTAAAATCCTTAATGAATCGACGATAAAATCCTGAATGCCCTAGGAATGACCTAATATCTTTTACGGTTTTTGGGACCTGTAAAGTCTTAATAAGGTCAACTTTGGCTTTGTCTACCTCTATACCCTTAGAAGATACGATGTGCCCTAACACAATTCCTGATTTAACCATAAAATGGCATTTTTCCCAATTAAGCACTAAATTCTTTTCCTTACACCTAGTCAACACTAATGTTAAATGATGCAAGCACTCATCGAAAGACGAACCAAACACTGAAAAATCATCCATGAAGACCTCTAAAAACCGTTCTACCATATCAGAAAATATACTCATCTTGCAACGCTGAAAGGTCGCAAGGGCATTACATAGCCCGAAAGGCATGCGTCTATACATAAAGGTACCAAAGGGACATGTAAAAGTGGTTTTCTCTTGGTCTTCTGGGGCAATAACGATCTGATTATATCCCGAGTAGCCATCTAAGAAGCAATAATGACTATGTCCAGCTAATCGCTCTAGCATTTGGTCGATAAAAGGAAGGGGAAAGTGATCCTTCCTTGTGACCTTGTTCAACTTCCTATAGTCAATACAGGCACGCCATCCCGTGGTCACTCGGGTTGGGATTAACTCTTTATTATCATTCAGGACTACAGTGATACCTGAAATTCTTGTGTATGCCTGAACGTAAAAGAGACACCCTAGGTAGATTTGTAAAAGAAAAAACTAGCGGTTCTAAGCATCTCGATTACCTTAATCTAGAAGGTCCAATTTTCGGAGAGTCCTGTTTTGGACATTCTCCTGAAGATAGAATTCCTAATACTCCGATAGTACCAGAAATGGCTACTTTGAAAGCTTTGTTAAATCCGACTAGGACTACTCGTCCCTGGTGTATAAAGTTAGCTGACACAGAAGCCAATTATGAACTTAAACCTGGGACCATACAGATGCTCCCAATCTTTTTATGGAAAGAAAATGAAAACCCCTATTTCCATGTTAGGGATTTTGAAGAAATTTGCAGTACCCTAAGAATTAGAGGCTTAGATGATGATGCTTTGAAACTTAGGTTATTTCCCTTTTCCCTGAATGATAAAGCCAAATCGTGGCTATATAGTTTGACTCCTGAGTCAATCGAAACATATGAACAACTTACATCTGCCTTTTTCAATAAGTTTTTCCCTAGGCATAAAACATCGTCTATTAGGACGCAAATCTGCACATTCTCACAACAAGAGGGAGAATCTTTGTATAGGTATTTGGAAAGGTTCAATGATTTGTTAACACAATGTCCTCACCATGGTTTAGTAAAAAGAACAAAACAAATTAAAAAAAAAATAAGTAAATAAAAATAAATCTAAAACCCTAAAATTGCGTCTGTGGCGCCAAAAACTGATGTGTTTTGTAGTTGTAGAAGTAAAAAGATTCGTTGCTCGAACTTGTGAAGGATTTTTTTTTAGACTTAAATTAAACTCAACAATTCAAATAAATTATATAAAGAAATACTGAGACTCTGAATTCCACCATTGACCAATTAATTGATAAACTCTAATCAATATTCATGCAATATTTTCCTTTAAAGTGATTCTAATATTTGCCTCTAATAGATTTTTGAAGTAATAGTTGTAATCACAAAGCATTAAACATCAAAAGTTTTAAAACCTAGCATGTTCCATCAAAACAACTTACAACTACTCAATAAAAATCAATTTTTCTATATTCGTTCTATGCAAATAATCATATAAAAAATTTCAAAAATTAATTAAAATAGAATTATACCACTTTTCATGAAACAATGGCTTCCTCCGTCACCTCGGCTAAGGGGTTTAGCTCCTCATATTAATCATGTTCTCAAAATACATGTTTATGGTTCAAAAATTGATTAGAAGAGTGAAAAGAATACACTGTAGTCGCTTAAAGTCTAAAACAGAAGACTGAATCGTTGCTGAAGGTTTTCAGTCACTGCAGACAGGAACGAAATCAAATTAACTCTGAAATAACACATAATCGGTGGATGTTCGTGCACTCGTATTCAAATTTTGGGTAGATGTTTTAATTCCCACCAAATGATAGTTGCCGATCTATACGACTACATGAAAAATCTATCAAAGATAAATCAGATCTAAGGAGGATCCTAGCCGATCAAGATGTGTGCACAAATTCACGAGATACGTAAACCAATAATAAAAAAAAATCTTATTGTCTTCTCAATTGCCTTCTATTGTACCAGCACAACACAAACTTGAATCCACTTATGATCGATCATGCATAGAACGGAGTTTGTTAACAATGGATGATCGCAAGTTGTCTCTAGATATAAAATAGTTATAAAGATCCCGTCGATACTTTAATCTAGTTTGAGTGACCTTATATCAGAAGAGAAGACTCTCAAGAATAATCAAACTAGGTGCAATCAAAGTTTTATCAACTGTTAGTCAATCAAATCAATAATCAAAAACTACATTAACAATGCAATTATCTAGCTAGTTTCCCACCAACGGTCCTCGTAAAGCTTTTTGATCCCATAAAAGTATTTAAACGAGCGGTCATAAGAGATTTCGCCTAACTAGGGTACTTTCCTCTCCGGATAGATGACTCCACCAGAAACAATAAGAATGAAGTTTTCCTGGCTCTTAGGATAGTTTTCAAGAAATGCAAACTCAACTATTTATTGACCAAGGTTGTTTGTACAACAAGGAAATTCAAAAACCGAAAGATTCTCAAGATATGCAATATATTCCTAATTTCGATTTTCATATTTCCAACTAATATCTAACCTGTAATTCTTAAATCTCTCTTCAGAAAATATCTAGTTTAGCACTTAACTAATATAAATTTTCAAGAGATATGTTTTGATTGTTGGAAAATCAATAACATATAATCGAAAATCTTAATTAAAAGATTTTCAAAATTTTGGTTTGGGGTCACTTTGAGTATCAACGAATATCTTTGAACTTTCTATGATAAGAGTTATGCACATGTTAAAATTATGTTTGTTAGAGCATTGCTCGGTTGAACCCACAAGTTTTGCTAAGTCAATTCCGGATAGGTTAGAACTTAAGTTGAGCATCAGAGATCACCCTTGAAGACTGAAGATCGACAAAGACATTTGGAGAACTTTTGTACCAGGTATGTGAAGATTGATCCATTTTATTTTACGCACTATACCATCATTCTATCTATTGTGACTATGTCGTATGATTTAAGTAGATATACAAAAGAAGATGTTTCGAGTCAAGCTTTTCTTGTGAAAAATATCGAAATGATTATACCATTTGGGAATGTTTCAAACATCATAAAAGAGTAATATGAACTTACTGAAATTTCTACTCAGGGAAGGTTGGCCAACCTAGTTCGCAAACCATCGATATCTGAATTCAGAATTACAGGAAGGTTGGTGAACTCAGTTCACAAAATGTAAGTTCAGTTGGGAACAGTTCGCGAACTTGGTTGGCGAACCTTTGAGAACTGAATATAAGTTTGATTAATTATCTAGCAGTTGGCGAACCCAGTTCACGAACTGTGGTCAACTGAGTTCCGGATTCTTGAAGGGTTGGCGAACTCGGCTCATGAATCTAAGCACCCTTATTCGTGAACAAGCTTTACGGTTAGTGAACCGTTATACCAATTGTCCCGACAAAGTTTAGCAGATGGTCGAAGACTTATTTTCAAATATGCTTAGTATTGCTAGAACTCTCTTAAACACTTCTAAAACTTCATTGATTTATTAAACACTTGTGTTTGAATCATGATTAATTTTTTAGGTGTTTTTAAAATGAAAATCAAAATAACTTTTGGTTCTTTTAGTTCTGATATACGTTTTACCACGGCGGATAACAACGTCGACCTTTTAAAGCCAAATCCACCTCTTCCTCAAGTATCTCATTATCGAGCTCTTCCTCATAAATTATTTTCCGTTCATAATCTTATGCAAGTTTTCGTATGAAGTCCTGGACGGCTTTTGAAGGCCGATAATTAGGGTCTCGATCAGATTGACAGAGTTCATTCATAGAATCAAAAATTATAGTGGTTAACTCATCATCCGGTATCGTCGTTTCCAACCATTTGTGATACTTCAATATATTGAAATCCTCCCCCTCCTCCTTAGTGGATTTTTTTTTTGGTAGTTGGTCAGAAAATTTCAGTATAAGAACAACGAATCATAAATGTTTCTTCAATGAAACCTTTACCTAATGATAAAGTATTAGGAGAAAAAGGAGATATCTTATTAAAAATTGCTCTCATCGCCATTCTCTGCTATTGTTCTTCCAGAAATGGCAAGAAGAAGTCTAAAAAAACACCAAAATGTAGGAGACACAAAGTATTATATTCTTGGTTGTCAAGATATTCGCAAAAGTTTTACATGAAATGTTATTTTTTGAGATATCTTTAGTAATAAATATATATATTTAGATCCCCATGCACATGAGCTGTTTAATTTTTTTTGGTAATAGGGTATTTTCTTAGAAATGAATATCTTCATCTCTAGTAATACTAAGATTTTCTAGTCCTTTCAATTGTTGTGTGAAAGTAACTTTCTAGTCCTTTGAGTTGTCGTGTGAAAGTAACGTACCGGAGTATGGACGTATAATAACCAAGAACCACCATTAAATCAAAGAGAAATCTTAAAGAGTAGATAAAACCACCATATTGGTGTAGATAACTAAAAAGCATAATAATAGCTAAGCTAAAACTACTGACCAACCTAGATAGAAAGAAATATAGAAGAAATCTGCTCAAATCCGGTCCAAAATGGAAGTAAATTTCTTCTTATCTTTTGACTCCTAATGTAGTATGTTAAATGGAGGTAAATTTCGTTCACATGGAATTCTCGTGTACAAATCTAATGATGAACTCCTATTCATAAATAAAGTTTGTTGAATTTTATAAAACAAAAAAATTTAATCTAAAAATTTAATTACAAGAAAAAACAAACTTACCGCATTCAAAATCATTGAAAAATAACGTATTTGTACTCTTCCACCATCGTTCGAATATAACTTGTATTATTTGAGTCATATGGTTCCAAGGTTGTATTTCCGACTTTTTCTTGAACAACAGGGGGGAGGTACCTGAACACCGTAAGTGACTCTGACCAACCACCTCTTAGCGCGATTGAATTAGGTCGCTCTGGATGGCCTGATATGTGCTTGACTAGTACGCCATCACCATCTAGTTGATATTTTTTATCAAGAGGATAATTAAATCCACTTGCTGGGGTGCTAGTAGATCCTTTGACTTTTCTGTTTCTTTTTTTTCCTCATTCATATTTGGAAGAAACTTAAACTAAACATTTTTGTTATTTTAGGAAAAAGAAGAAAAGAGAAGGTGTAAAGATGAATAATAGGGGAGTTTTTGTATTTATAAGTGTTATTGAGTCGACCATTGGCGATATAATCAATATCCAACGAAATTCATAATATATCTAGTGATAGAGTCTTTATAGCTAGCGCTATTGAAAATATCACTCACTAGGAATTCTATCGCTCACTAGGAATTCTATCGCTTAACTCCTTTATCATACTAGCACATATCGTTTTCCATGCCACCTGGTATGTCAAATAGAGTTTTGTGACATGGTGTATATGAATAGGCCTTTGAGACCCAAAGTCTACATGGAGACCCATAATTTACCTCATAATTTTCGGCATATTTAGAGACCCAAAATTAACCAAGAGACCCAAAATTTACCTCGTAATCTAAAAGTTGTTATATGACCCAATAATTTCCCCGTAGCTTAGAAGTTGATCTCCAGTGTGACTAAAACCTTGTGGTTCAAAACCTGCAACTCAATCTAAAAAATTGTCTCGTGATCCAATTGTAAACCAGAATCTGCTTCATGACCCTCGTAACTTGTGATCATAAGACTGCCATTGTGATCCAAATATGCCACCGAGCCGATACTTTTCTGACCAAAGCTTACCTCGTTGAAAAAAAAAATTCTTCGTGGCATCCAAATATGCTATGATACCACTTGATGAGGTTAACACACCCGAAAGGTTTTAAACAAAATCCAGAGTGTGAGTCAGATATTTCTTTCATAGTTTCCGGTGATTATGATGCATATAGATTAAAAAAAAAAAGCTCGAGCAGCATGCCAGCAATTTTTTCCTTCAAACCTACTAGTACTCTCTCCCCGTAAAGCCCAGAGAATGGAAAAAATAATGATAAACTAGACCTTCTTAACTAATTTTTTGCATGATTTGAGTTAATCTTTATTGTGTCTTTGTGTGCCCGATCAGAACCCATTGAAAGAGCAAAGTAGGTCTGAATGTATTCAGAGTGGGCAATGCAATAAGGAGTTATTGATATCTTCTTGCACACCATTGCAAAAGCTGCAGTGGATTCTTAGTCTTGTTACGCTTCTGCAGTCTGGTTTGTTTCCTTTTATGTTAGTTCAAAAAATTACAGTTATCTCTTTAGTTAGGATTGCTAAGTTATATATTATTACTTATAATTCAAGTTTGTATAGCATGTAGGTTAACTATACGTCTACCCAAAAATACTCTTAGGCTAAACATGTATAACTATAAATAGATGAACATAGAGTTGTAATTATCATCGATTATTCAATAAAAATCTCTGTATTAGAGAACCAAAGTTTTTGTATCAGAGCAAAGATTCGAAATAGGTTTACCACTTTGTTTAGTTGACATAACTTTCAGAGTTAAGTCATAGAGAATAGACTTATCAGCACCTTCATAATATGTTTGAGAAACAACATCCCAAACATCCTTTGCGGTTGGTAAACTAATGAAAATATTCATCAAATCAGGTTCCATTACACCAATCAGCCAACCATTAACAATAACATTTTCCATGATCCACTTATCATATCTTGTTTTGTCTTCTATAGATAGTGTTTCAATATCACCAATAAGATACCCTTTTTTTCCCTTTTTCAGCAACAAACATTGTCACCATTTGAGACACAAATAAAAATTGGTGCGTTCAGTTTAATTCCATATGGAATTGATGTTGGTTCATGTGTTGGCATAACATTCATAGTATTCGTTGAAGATGATGGTTCTGATCCTTCTTCACCACCCATTGTAGCTCCAAAGTATATATGGTTTTATGTAGTTTCTAAGTAAATATGGTTTAAAGAAATATATCTCTAGATACTGAAATTGTAAGTAACCAGGGTTTGGAGAAATATATCTCTACTTATTGAAAAGAAAATAAAGAGATTACCTCTTGTAAAATTTCCCACATGATCGTACATGCTCTAGATTAATTAGAGCACATATGAAACCAAGTTTTGGGAAGAAGTTCCTGTCTTTCTTCTTAATCGTGTTCCTACACGAGTTCTGAAATTTCAGACACCAGTTTATAAACTGGCTTCATTTACGACTCTTCATTCTAACCTTACACTTCCACCACGAGTATTTGGTTATGTAGATTATGTACGTATACAAAAGGATTTACGTTCGAAGCTCGACCCTTGTGATTTTAAATGTATCTTTGTTGGATACAATCAATTCCAGAAGGGCTACAAGTGTTATCATCCCCCAACTAGAAGAATATATGTCACCATGGATGTGACTTTCTCTGAACATGAGATGTATTTTGCTTCCGCTGAATCCAATGTTTCTCACTTTGGAGAGAGTGTGAAAGAATATTTCAATTGGATGGAATTGTTTCAAGATAATTGTGAACCAATGATGGAATCTACTGATCAGACAGAAGTTTTATATGCTAGTAACAATGAAGATGAAGAAGGTCAACAACTTGTTGAAACAGCAGATTCATCAATTGGCAATGTTGTTACCAAAAAGATAAATGAAGATGGAGATGGATTTATTGAAGAAGATAACCTCTCTACTACTACAGTACCCATTCCTATCATTTTTTCTCCCGCTGTTGAGGTAAGTAGTGATACTACTAATACTGAGAATTATGAAGTTGTTGAAGTTGACAGGTATCAACTACCACTAAGGAGCAATTGTGGAGTACCACCAGAGAGGTATTCTTCGGTACCTATAAAAAGGTTAAGTATCCTATTGCAAATTATATGTCAACTCATAGATTGACAAACTCGCAAGGAATTTGTTAGTCATATGTCAGATATTGTCATTTCTACCAGAGTTCAAGAAGCATTATCCAATCTTAAATGGGCTAATGCTATATATGTTTTAAGAAATGGGATCACTTATGAAAAATCATACATGGAGGAAAATTATACTACCAGAAGGAAAGAAACTAGTTGGTTGCAGATGGGTATTCTCTGTGAAGATTAATCATGATGGTTCTATTGACAGATATAAGGCAAGACTTGTTGCAATAGGATTTACTCATACTTACGGTATAGATTATTTTGAGACTTTTGCTCCTGTAGCAAAAATGAACACCATTCGTGTATTGTTATTTATAGTAGCAAATTTGGGTTGGCCACTCCAATAATATGATGTGAAAAACGCATTTTTACATGGAGACTTAGAGGAAGAAATTTACATGTCATTGACACCAGGATTTGGTGATTCAGATCCTAATGTTGTATGTAGATTGAATAAATATTTGTATGGCTTAAAGCAATCACAACGTGCGTGGTTTGGGAGATTTCGAAATGCAATGATCAAGTTTGGGTATTAACAAAGTAATGCGGATTATACTTTGTTCTTAAAGAAGTTTAGAAGTAAATTGACAACACTTATTATTTATGTTGCTGATATGGTGATAACTGGTAATGATTTTGATGAGATGCGAAATTTAAAGACATATACTTATCTTCAGAGTTTCAGATGAAAGATCTAGGGGCTCTCAAATATTTTTTGGTAATTGAAGTTATACGATCCAATCAAGGTATTTTCTTATCTCAATATAAGTATGTGCTAGATTTACTCAAGGAAACAAGTATGCTAGGTTGTCAACCTATTAGTTCTCCTATTGAGAAAAATCATAAACTAGTTGAACTAGATTTACTCAAGGAAACAAGTATGCTAGGTTGTCAACATATTAGTGCTCCTATTGAGAAAAATCAGAAACTAGTTGAAGTTTCTGATCAATTACCGATGAATAAAAAATGATTTGAAAGATTAGTAGGACGTTTGATTTATCTTTCCCATACTAGACCTGATATTGGTTAGTTAGTAGGTTTATGCATAATCCTGGTAAACAACATAAGAATGCTGTCATAAGAATACTTAGATATTTAAAGTCTGCACCTGGAAGAGGTTTGATGTTTTCAAATCATGAAAATATGGATATTTCTGGGTATAATGACCCAGACTGGTTATTTCACATTTGTTGGAGGTAACTTTGTTACTTGGAAAAGTAAAAAACAGAAAATTGTTTTCTTGTTTAGTGCAGAGGATGAATATATGGCAATGGTTAAATGAATCTGTGAATTACTATGACTTAAACAACTCATGGGGTATCTTGATTTATTCACTGAATATCCAATGAAGTTATTTTGTGATAATCAGTTGACTATTAAGATTGCACAAAATCCAGTTCAACATGATAGAACCAAGCATGTTGAGATTGATCGAAATTTCATCTATGAGAAGTTATTAGAACGTAAAATTATTAAAGTATCATTTCATCGTTCTTCTGAGCGATTGGCGGATGTGTTAACTAAAGCAGTGTCAAACACATCATTTCGTGATTCTATTGTCAAGCTGGGCATGCGCGATATCTATGCTCCACCTTGAGGGGGAGTGTTGAGTTATTATTACTTGTAATTCAAGTTTGTAAAGCCTGTAGGTTAACTATACGTGTGACCCAAGAATACTTGTAGGCTAAACATGTATAACTATAAATAGCTTCACATATAGAGTTGTAATTATCATCGATTATTCAATAAAAATCTCTGAATTAGAGAACCAAAGTTTGTGTAGTATTGGTTGAATTAATATCTTCTTATTTTTTGTTTGTAAGATTTACCACACCAAACTTACAGCTGGATCTCCTCCAAAATACTATTTTCTCCTTGTTGATACTGGTAGTGAAGTCTTATGAGTCAACTTGTAATCGGATCTCCTATAAAAGACTATTTTCTCCTTATTGACACTGGTAGTGATGTCTCATGGGTCAACTATGCAAAGTGTCATCCTATATATTCTGCCAACGATGTAAGTCTACACACTAATTTTTTATATTTATTCATTTGGAGTCGTGCTACATAAAAGGACTAATTGACCCTACCATTTCCTTTTTGCAGCTGACTTTAGTTACCTGTACCGGTGATTTTTGCAGTGAATACGGCAAAGGTTGGCATAATTCTAGCTGTTCTTCCAATAAAGTTTGTGAATATAGTGTTGGGAATGGAGATGGAAGTAGAACCGTTAAGTACTTTATTCAGGATATTATTGGGTTTGATCAGGCTGCTGGAAAATTTCAAACGACTATTGAATATATGCAGGTGTTTCACTTGGGTAAGTTATAAAACTCAAATTCCAATTCCAATTGTGATTTTGTTTTTTGTTTATTTGTTTTGATAAAAAAAAGACTTAGACTTTACTAGAGAGAAAACCAAATGTCCAGACTTTAGTCCCGAATGGGTTATCATAACGCTTTAAAATAGCAGAGTAATTGTGAAAATATGGTTTTGCTGACAAAATACATGATTGAACATGCAAATATTGGGCCCATCATTTAACGCAAAAGAAAACGACATTTTCCAACATGATTTAATTATAAAAATTTAACTTTCAACATGGTAAAACCAAGGTAGTTAATTTCGGATTCCGGTTCATCTCGGTCCCGAGCGAGACACTGGTACAACGTTGTCTCGGGGAGATTCCGTTTTCAAATCTCGGTGTAATTTCGGTTCCAACTTTTATATATATAATTTCCAGATATGTTAAGATATAATGAAATAATATCCAAAAGAAACAAATTTTCATTAAGAAAACACAAAAGTGCGAACACTTTACTAATTTTTCCTCGATGTCTTTTTTGAACAAAAGATAAAATAATAAAAGAGTACTGATTGTCCTGGAACTGGAAGTCTTTTTTGAACAAAAGAGAAAACAAAAGAGAGAAGTATAAGTGTACAACAAGGATTTACAATTCTAATCAAGATAATTTGAATCATCATAGATATCATCATCTGGAGTAATTCCATCATTCCCGACACCACCGAGTAGCCCGTTTTGGATGTCCAATATCAATTCATCAGTATCATATCCATCATACTCCGAGTTAGTTGGATACATAGACTTACTTCGAGAACTTCAGTGGAATTTCGGTCACTTTCCGTTTCGCCGAAATTGCTTGTTTCGCTTTGCTATTAGCCGAAAAGGGAAAAATCGGCGGAATTTCGGCCGAGATGGCCGAAATTGACTACATAGGGTAAAACATACAAAAGAACTATTACTAGTGTTTTTCAGGATAAATTTTTGATGGGAGTGTTTTCTGATGGGGGCATGGGGGACAAATCATGTCTTGACATGTGTCTTTGCTATAAATTGATTCCATCAAATTATGTTTCTAAATATATAAAATAAGTTTATTTTTGGTGAAAATACTGGTTATCTTAATTGGTGATATTTTATCCTTCATATTTTTGGTAATAGAATTTGTTAAAACAATTAATAAGAAAAACACATGTCAAGACATGATTTGTCCCCCATGCCCCCATCAGAAATCGCCCCCATCAAAAATTTACTTGTGTTTTTCATGTTAATTTTTTTTGGTACTACTACTAATACCGGTCTTAGGTTTTTTTGCAGTAGTAATAATAACATCTTCTATATGTTGCAGTAGTATCCAAATATTCAATGTTTTTTATGTTTATGAATGTATTTTTATGTTTTTGTCCTTAACTCGGAAAATGGCCAAGATGTGTGTATGGACATCACTGGTGTATCTCCCTTCACTGGGGAGGGGGTCTATGCTTTCATTCCAGGTCAAGCCATCTCAGAAGCTATTGCGCGCAAACGTACTAAATACTTGGAGGTATGTGCTTCACATGGGCATGGTTTGGGTGTTCTTGCTTTCACTACCTTGGGAGAGCTTGGTGATGATACTATTTTTTTTTTAAGCGTTTGAAGAATTGTTTAGTTAGCAATGATGCTGGCAGTGGTTTTGGTAGTTTTATTTTTCATAGATTGGGTGTGGCTATTCAAAAAGGAGTTGGTGCCCAGCTTGTTACTCGGTTACCAACTAAAGCATTGTACAATTCATAATTAAAATTGTATTTTTTAATATTTTTTTTTTTTTTTTTTTGTTGTGATCTATGTGATTATGAATGAATATTATAATTCGTGTGAAAAAAATAAAAACACAATAGAACTTTATTAAATTAATCCTAATAATTTTTAGCAATCCTAATAGCATGTTTGGATGTGCACATAGAAGTTACTTTCGACTTTTAGAATTCGAAAAACAAGAAATATGCATGGATATCGAATTTCAAAACGACTTCTAGAAGGAAAAAATAACTTTTTGTGAAGCAAAATAGTTTTGCTTCTGACATCTGTTATCCAAACACGCTGTAAAACTATTAATTTACGGTAAACTTTATTCAACTGCTTCAGTAAATGCACCATGGTGAGTCAGACTCGAATCACTCGAGTCAGATCCAATTTCCTGAGTCAGCGTAATGGCCCCTCTAAAGAACTAATCTCATCAAATAAAAATGTCAATTCAAACACAGAGATTCAAACTGCGATCCCCAAAACCACCACCACCACCTCCTCCATTAGCAAATCAATTCAAATCAATGGCATCAAAAATCTCATCAACAACATTATTCACATTCCTCATCTTCTTAACCTGTCTCCTCCTCTATCTCTACTCAACAATCCTCCCATTCTTCACATCACAAACCCAATCAACACCACCCTTTTCAAATTTCAACAAAAACCCACCACCATGTAATTACTTCAAAGGAGAATGGAAATCAGACCCAAATCGAAAACCCCTTTATGATTCCACATGCCCATTTCACAGAAACTCATGGAACTGTTTAAAAAATGGTAGAGAGAATATGGAAAAGATCAATTCATGGAAATGGGTTCCTGAGAATTGTGGTGATTCATTTGATAGAATCAATCCTTTGAAATTTTTGGAGTTTATGAGGGATAAGAGTATTGGGTTTATTGGTGATTCATTGAATGAGAATTATATTACCAGTTTTCTTTGTATTTTGAGAGAGGGTGATGATGGGGCAATGAAATGGAAGGGGAAGAAAGGGGTTTGGAGAGGAGGGTATTTTCCTAAGTTTAATGTTACGGTTGCGTATCATCGAGCCGTGTTGCTTGCGAATTACGAGTGAGTTGTTACTTTTTGTTAACTGTGTTTGATTTGTTTTTGTTTCGGATTTTGATATTTGTGTAATGAATTGATTTCCGCGAAGCGAAGACACTGGAGTAGATTACAATTAGAATCTTGTTTAGGTTAATTTGGCAATGTTCTGCATAGGTCTTTAGAATCACAACAAACTTTAGCTGTATGTTGCATTTGAGCTTGAAGGTGTTAGAATGTACTTGGATTTACTAACTAGTTGAGTAGAGTTAACTTTGTGCGAGAGGAAATCTAGGCAATGAATGTAACACGGAATATGGCCACGGAGATTTGTGAACTTCATTGTGTAATTTGCTAGGTATTGAAAACAAATCAATAAAGATCCACAAAGCCGCTTTAAATCATTGGCATATGGTGCATATTGAACCTAACAAACCTGATGCTGTTGTATGTTTGTAGACCTTAATGCTGGTGATAGTGTTAAATGTGATTTAAAGAGGGTTAGGGTATCTTGGAGAGTTATGATGAACTATTGCATAATAGACCCAATTTCATGGAGAATTGTACTGGTTGTGGCAGGGTTTTATTGAATCTACTGGCAAAAGTGTTATTCACTTGTTTTAAGAGGCTTAGTATCTTTTTCTTGACAGGATTGTATCTGAAAATGCTTTTTACGCGTCTATTTTTATTATGTAAACGAGATGTCTCACATGCTCATGACTGATTATACAAAGGTTTCAGCCAATACCACAGTTAGAACAGTCGAAATATCCTGGACTGAAGGGGGTATACCGCGTGGATGTGGATGTTCCATCAGATAAGTGGGTCGACGTCACAAAATTCTATGATGTCCTGGTGTTCAATACTGGGCACTGGTAAGAAATGCTCTCTAGTTCCTTGTTTTCGCTAAATCACTAGTATATGATTGTTGACACAGGACACCAGAAATCGTTTGAGATGCTATCCTTAAAACTCTATCAGTTTGTATCTTCAGTAGTTTCCATGTTACCATATCTTATATAGGACCCCCATGTTGATTCTCTTTGGCGAGGTCTTATAAACTTTGGATGTATGTGTTTAATCAATAATCACTTCCTACCAAAGACTGTTTAGAACCATGACATTTTGATTATTGTTTGAAATAGGTGGGGATATGATAAGTTCCCAAAAGAGACTCCTCTCGTCTTTTATAGGGATGGAAAACCGATAGTTCCCCCTTTGGGAATACAAAGTGGTCTTAAAGTCGTACTTGAGAGTATCGTATCTTACATACAAAGAGAAGTTCCTCTTACAACCCTCAAGTTCTGGCGTTTACAGTCACCCCGGCATTTCTATGGTGGAGACTGGAATCAAAATGGGAGTTGCTTATTCGACAATCCTTTTGAAGAAAGTCAGGTATGATATTTGATCTCTTAATCCTTAGATTCTTTTATGTCTAAACGATTTTTTTGTTCATATTTTTCTCTGGTTCTACTGTTGATTAGTGAATGATTTAAGAAAAAATATGTAACTGATTACTAGACAGCTTGATATTTGGTTTAGCCCCAGCAACAATGGTGTGAATAAAGAAGTAAGACAAGTGAATAGTTTGATCGAGGACGCATTGCAAGGCACAGATATCCAGCTGCTGCCTCTGACTCACTTGAGTGAGTTCAGGGCAGATGCCCATCCAGCGATTTGGTTAGGGAAGAAAGATGCAGTCGCCGTCTGGGGTCAAGATTGTATGCATTGGTGCCTACCTGGTTTGCCCGATACATGGGTCGACATTTTGTCAGCCTTGATTCATTATAATTTGGGCAGTGGGTGATGAAACCATGGATAACAGTGTAGCTGGGATCAGTTTAGACTTTCCCATTGAACAGAGGTTAAGAAACAGTTCACAGGTGTTTCTATGGATTTACCTTTGTGGTGCTGGTATCCGAGGACACAAGACAAGACCTCAAGATGTTGATGAATTAAGTCTCGTTTACAGACTCATGACAGCAGTACCTAAACAAAGCTACTGACAAGAGAAAATTAGTTGCTCTTTACTTCATTTTTTATTCTGCAGGAGGGGTCAGTTGGTTATGAATCCTGATCTCTGTTGATTTTAATTTGAGTTTGCATTTTTTGCTGCTGATAACTGATCGGTCGCATATACAACTACAACTCCACCCAAAAAAACTAGATGTAACTGCTTGATTTAAGCATAAAGAAGAGTAAAAAATAGGAATTTTGTGCTATCCTTTTTGTAAGTTGGTGATAGATATCTTAGCATGTTTTTGTTATGCGGATTGATATGTAAGAATTTTTTGAATCGATTATTTAGTATGTTTGGGAGTCTTGGAGCTTTGCTTATTTCTTGTTATGTTGATTGGGACGGCTGTTTGTGAAGGGCAAATGTTGTGCTTCCTGCTGAAATGGCTGAATCTCTCTGTCAGTCAGCACTCAGGTCTCAGAATGTTTTTGTTTTTGTTTTTTGTTTCTGATAATGGGAATTGGAGTGACATGGGAATGGTCAGAAATTAGCACTCTTTGGCTCTGTCAAAGGTGGGGGAAACCATGTTGACAAAGTTAATGGCATTTTTCCAAAAGGTTTGTGGGCTGGGTTACCTTTAAGTTTGAAATTGCCAGTATTTGTATAAAGATCTGATTTGGTTCACTAGGTTTTGATTTGATTACAGAATTTTGAGGAGGCAAAATCAGCAATGGAGGAGCCTTTATGCAGTGAAGGATAACATAATGTAAGTAATCACCAATTTGATTTAACTACAAATTCTTTTTTCTTTTTAGGTCTTAATCTTGTTTAATTGAAATGTTTTTTTAGCAGTGATTACATGAAAACCACTTGTTCATTAACTCTATAGTTCACACATTAAATAATACTAGAAATCACTAATTTCTTTGGTCGTTGTCTCAATAATTTGCTCTGTGCATCAGCAGTATTGTTGATTATTAGGTGTTACCAACTAATCTTGTAGTATTATCTACACAAATCATTGTACGTTGATTATTAGGTACTCAAATAGGATTAATATATTGAATAAATGTTTTTATAAATTATTCTTTTTTGTGGAATTTCATAGGTTTGTCATGTTACTCTTAGGAATCAGTCAAATGAGGAGAGTGAAAATGAAGGGAATGATTATAAAATGACTCGACGAGAAGACTGAGGTAATTAACTATCTAATCTTCAGTCAATAAATTACCTACTTCACCTGCACATTCATAGTCTTATACACTTTCATATCTCATCTCAAGAAATTTTTATTTTCTCTGTTAATTCTTATTTCTTCGCTATCTTTCTTTCTTTCCCAATTCCATTATGGCTTTGCCAGAGAATCTTGTTAATGGGGTGACTGAAATCATAAAGAAGTTACTACCTGTTATTACTGAACAGATAACTCTTGCAAGGGGTGTAAAAGATGGCTTAAAAAAGCTCAAGGACACCTTGGAGTTTATTCAAGCTTTAATTTCTGATGCTGAGAGAAAGCAAGTAAATGATGCTACTGTCAGGCTTTGGTTGAGTAGGCTTAAAGCTGTTGTTTATGATGCGGATGATGTCATGGATGAGTTCTCTTATGAAACCATGCGTCATCATGAAAAGGGAAGGCAATTCAAACACAAGGTACGGAACTTTGTTTCACCCTCTAATCCGATCGTATTTCGTTTCAAGATGGCTCGTAAAATTTGTGGTATTAATGAAAAAATAGATAAAATTAACGAAGATAATGTTAGGTATACGTTGAATTCTAGTAGCTCTCATGATGACCAAACTAAGGAGCTACGTAACCGTCTAACATCATCGGTGGTAGATGATTCAGTGATTTTAGGGAGGGATGACGCAAAATCAGAGATAGTAAAGATATTGTCCGGCAAGTTGTTACCATCATCACCGTCCAATTCTTCTCAGCTAGACAAAATTTTCATAATGTCCATTGTGGGTATGGGTGGACTTGGCAAGACTTCACTAGCTCAGTCGGTCTTTAATGATGAGTTCTTAGGAAAATACTTCAATCTAAAGATGTGGGTTTGCATATCTGCTGATTTTAATGTTTATAATATCTTAAAAAATATCTTAGAGTCCATTACTGGAGGTCCATGTGGTGATTTTTCAAATTCTGATGTTCTGGCAAATCAGGTTAAGGGAAGATTGATTGGTAAAAAATACCTGTTAGTTTTAGACGATTTGTGGAATGAGGATGCTGAAGATTGGGAAAAACTAAAGAATGTACTTGTCCATGGTGTCGTAGGTAGCAAAATGTTAGTCACTACACGCAACCAGATGGTTACATCTGTTGTTGGGGGTATAGTTTATGATTTACAAAAGTTGTCTGATGATGTTTGCTGGTCTATTATCGAGAAAAAAATATTATCTCAAGGTAGAGAAATACTGACTGAAAAAATGATAGATATTGGAAAAGAGATTGCGAGAAAATGTGATGGTTTACCGCTTGCAGCAAAGTCTCTTGGAGGAGTAATGTCCTTAAAAAGAGAAGAAAGGTATTGGTTGGCGATCGTAAACAATAATACTTTGTGGGATACACCGGAAAATAGAAGAACTCTGTCGATATTAAAACTGAGCTATGACAGTTTACCTTCCCATCTGAAACAATGTTTTTCATATTGTTGTCTGTTTCCCAAAGGCTGGAAAATATATAGAGAAACATTGATCCAATTATGGGTGGCAGAAGGATTGATCTTTCTGACATCTGACACTGGAGATAGTCTCGAGGATGTAGGTAATGATTATTTTGAGCATTTGATGTGGTGCTCATTCTTTCAGGATGTACAGAGGGATGAATTAGGTGTCGTTCGAACTTGTAAGATGCATGATTTTGTTCATGATCTTGCAACGAGTGTTATTGAACCTTATGAATTTGCAATTGTCAGGGAAAGTTCTGGGAATCAAGAATTTTCAGAAGTTCGTAGTTTGCAAATGGTATGTGATGAAGAAACATGGACTGTATTGCCACAAGTGCTATCCAATGCAAGGAAATTGCGAACAGTTGTTGCTTTGATGACAAAGGAATGCCCATATGTCAATAGCTTCTTCTTTAATAAGCGTTTACGTGTATTATGTGCACTCGGTGATCGACATACAATCTTATCCTCTTCGTTCCCTAGATTTATACATTTGAGGTACCTTAACATTACAAACTGTAAAATAGATTCAAAACATGTTCTGTCTTTAAGTCATTCCTACAGTTTGCAGACACTGGTACTGTCTCGGTGCAAGAACGTTCCCAAGCTTATCAGTAAAATCGGGTCTTTGAAAAAATTGAGGCATATCAACATCTCATACTCGGATATTAAAGTTCTACCTGATTCTATTGTTAGCCTCAGTGATTTGCAGACGCTGGATATGGATCATTGTCGTGAATTTGAATCTTTACCTGAAGAAATTGGATCGTTAAGACATCTAAGGTATCTTTTTGTTTCATTTACATCAATTACAAAGTTACCTGATTCAGTCACTTCTATCAGCAGCATGGGGACGTTGGAATTCTGTGGTTGTGACAGGTTACATGCATTACCTCGAGATCTTGGAGAATTGAGACACTTCAGATGTCTTGATTTGCGTGGCACTTCTATAGAGGAATTGCCGGAATCATGCATGAGTAACCTCTGCAATCTGGAGATAGTGCATCTAGGAGATAAGTGTGAGCTTCCCAAAAAAATTGAGAAGTGGCGGAAATTGAGAACTTTTACACACAAGAGAGAAATGGATGAAATGCCTAGA
Organism: Papaver atlanticum; assembly: GCA_023531105.1. Taxonomy (NCBI): domain Eukaryota; kingdom Viridiplantae; phylum Streptophyta; class Magnoliopsida; order Ranunculales; family Papaveraceae; genus Papaver; species Papaver atlanticum. The sequence continues at coordinate 11,020 of JAJJMB010010800.1, read as the reverse complement.
GGTATAGAAATTCTAACTTTCCTTGAAACATTAGATTCTTACCTGGTGAGGGAAGAAAGGACCAATAATGATAGTGGGATTGAGGAGTTGGCATCCTTGGAGTCACTTAAGGTTTTAGTGATCAGAAATCTGGAGAATGTGAGAGGCAAGGAAGACGCAGTGACCGCAAAGTTGACGGAAAATCAAAGCCTTCGACATGTATCTCTAGTTTGGGGTTCCTCTTGTGTTGGTGAACAACACAATAGACTTCTACACGATACTGAGGTGTTGGAGGGTCTGCAACCGCACTCTAATTTGAAAGAATTGGTAATAAGAGGATTCTCAGGTTTGAAGCTTCCGAAGTGGATGAGTTCATCATCAAATTGCCTTCTTCCAAATTTGGTGGAATTGCGTCTGGAGGATTTCAGTGGTTGTGAGAAGCTTCCATCTCTGGGTCTGCTTCCATGTCTGACGGATCTCGACATCTTTAAAATGCTTTCAGTCAAGTGTTTGGGCACAGAGTTTTATCATGGGCAGTATGAAAGCACATCATCATCACTATTCCCTTGCTTAGTTCGTTTGGTAATCCGTGATATGGATAATCTAGAAGAATGGATTGCTCCTCCTCCTTCATCATCTTCTTTCACTTCCCTTGAGTTTCTGGGTATCAAGAACTGCAAGAGATTGAGAAGCATACCATTTGCTTCATTTCCTTCACTTAAGAAGTTGACTTTAGGGGGAACGGATGACAGAATATTAAGCTTTATTTTAGCTGCCACTCGGGGAGGATGTCTGAGCTGTCTCACAGCCATTGACATTCATAATTCCCCAGTGCTAACATATTTCCCTCTGGGCATACTTCAAACTTCTCATCTTGATTCTCTACTGATCCATGGTTGTGATAACCTTCAAGCTTTTCGTGCTGATGATCTAAGTAACATCAGCAGCAATTCTCTCCGCTCATTGTGCTTATTGTATTGTCCTGGTTTAATGTCTCTACCGGATTTAGAATCTTGGACATCTCTTCGGGAGTTATACATTGAAAAATGCGACAAATTGGAGGAGTCAATAAGCTGCTATGATCTTAAGAAATCTCTTTACTTTCTAGACTCACTAAAAGTTGATTATATTCAACGAAACGAGCAGCTAGAAGATCCAGATTTTCCATGGGACCTAATTAATTTGATGGAGAAGAAGTAGATCAGCTTGCTGCAGTTCATCATGTTCAACAACACCTGATTCATTTTGTACCTATGTGTATATATATATATATATATATATATGTTATTATCAGTTTTTCTGTAGCAGTTACATTGTCCTGTGCAACCTATAAGCATTTGCTATTCTGTTATGATTGAGACATGTAGAAAAGTTGACATTTTACAAGATGCACAATCTAACATGTGGCATGGGATTTCATCTTTAATGTTTAGCAGCATATAATATGAAGGGTTTTGTGTTTAGAAGAACGTTCCTCTCAATAAGCCTCGGGTGAAAACCATAATAATTTAGAAATGATTTATCTCTCAAACTATACTATGGATTTTCGTAAACTTTGTGTCATTGCAAAGCATTTTAAAACATCTATGTAACGAATATAAACATGAATATCAAATTATACATATTTCTTATACTAACGATAATCAATCAATGGACAATTTTAGAAAAATCCCCTTGTTTAGTGAGATAGGTCAACTAATAGTGAGACAAAATTTTAAACTAAGTAGGTCATCTAATAGTGGGATGGAGGGATTATATAGATATTATTGCCTGGTCTAGATTCTGCATCCACTGCCCTTTATTTTTCATAGTTTCATACAAGTGAGATGTTTGACGACTTGACAGAGAAATTGTTTGATGGTAAAATCAATTTGTAGTGGTACGCATGTTGACTTAAAAATGGTTCCAGGTGACTATTTTGTTTTAGCCTGAACCACCAAGCGTTGTTATGTCAAGTTTGGTTGTCATATTTTAGTGAACCAAAACTCATTTAAAGAGTCGCTTGATTATTTACTAGAGTCAACTTCGTATAGGTGATCTTGAAAGTTATTAGGATATGAGACTTACAAGTATTACTTGAAGACTTGAAGAATGTGAAGAAGTAAATAGCTACATCGACGACATCATCCTTTCTCTTGAGGTTAGTAATATTTGACTTGAATTGTTTCATTCCTAACGTATCTTTCAAGTCGTGCATATTGAAAACATAACTCGAAGCTTGAGGTTAGTAATATTTGACTTGAATTGTTTCAATCCCAACGTATCTTTCAAGTCGTGAATATTGAAAACATATCTGCGAAGCTGTGAATGATTATACTCTAGTTAGACATAGTATTAAGGAATTACAATACGAAGTATAACGCTTATCTTTTGAACTTCGTATATAAGAAATTGACATAATCGTATAAATGCTATTATGATTATGTATGGGCATGGGCGAAGATTTCGTCCTAGGAAACAATGTTTTACATTCGTTTAAAGGAAGTAAATTCATAAACTTGTTTTGTGAATCGAAAGGGAAATCCTTAGGCTTATCGGTAGTGTTATTCATTGCAAATATTTGGATTACCAATATGTGTGATTATGTATAACCGTTCATAACTTGTTTATGTGTCTTGGTAAAACTAATCACAATGTCTGACTTTTGTATTGGTATGAATTTTATTAGTGAAACCGATCTTAAGTAATCACCTAAGATGGTATGATCGATATTTTGTAATTGGTGTGACCAACTCTAGATATTGGGGAACCGATCCTAGTAAGAGGTGTGACCAATCACAAACATGTGGAATCGATCCTTGTAAGAGGTGCAACAAGCTTTTAGTAATTGGTAACCGATCCTATGACTTGTGCAACCGATTACAAGTATATACCATAAATATGTGGTAACCGATTCTAGCACCTAGTCAACCAACTTTTGGTAACTAGTGTGACCGATCCTAGTACCCACATGGAGATATAACCGAAACTTATTTTGGTAGAACCGTTAAACCCAAGATTGGGGATTTGATATGATAATCAATTACATAGTTCTTGAAAGTCAGATGAACCAATTCTAAACTCGTTTGGAAGTGTGGAAAATCGATTCCAAGATTGTAAATATGAAAAAGGAATTACAAAGTAAAGATGTCGACATACTTTGAACATGTGCAGTAATTCTTATCTTTTATTGTTCAAAGATATTCCTCAATAACTAAAGGAGAATCCCGGATTGAAATAAATTGAGAATCTTTTAATTAAGGTTTTTAGTTTTATATGCTTTTAATTTCCAGCAATTAAATGCATATCTTTGGAAAATAAAAATTAGCAATGTGCATTTACTAATTGGAGATTTTCTAGTGAGATTTCGGTCAATATTTGGACAAAGCATTTCCAGGAATTATGAAAACCGATTGGGACTTTACTGCATATCTTTGAGAATATTCGGTTTTGGAAATTCCTTGGTGTCCAAACTTCCTTTGTCTATAAATACTGAAGTTTGCATTTCTAGGAAACTAATCCTCAAAGCCAGCAAAACTACCTAGTTGTGTTGTTACTGGTGGAGCCGTTTATTCGGAGAGAAAAGTAACCTAATTAGGCGAAATCTCTTACGACCGCTCGTTTTAAAAGACTTCTTTGGGATTGAGAAGCTTTACGAGTACCGTTGGTGATAAACTAGACAATTGCAGCATTATTAGTTTTCGATTTGATTTGATTGACTAACGGTTGTTGAACTTTGATTGAACCTAGTTTGTTTATGCTTGAGAATCTTCTCTTTTGATATAAGATTCACTCAAACTAGATCAAAGTATCGACGGGGATCTTTAGAACTGTTTGTAGATCTAAAGACGTCTTGTTATAATCCATCGTTAACAGACTTTGTTATGCGTGTGATTGATCACAAGAGATTCAAGTTGTTTGTGTGCAGGTGTTTATTGAAGATCTAAGAAGATTTGAAGACAAAGAAGATATTTGGGTTCATAATCTTTGGTGTGCACAAAACTTGATCGGCTGGAGGGATCCAACTATAATCGGTTTATCTTTGTGATAGATTGGATTGATTAGTTGGGTAGACCGGCATCAATATTTAGCATCTTGATAGATCCTATTATTGATTGCAATAGTCTAATCTCAATTACTTTGGTAGTTGTTATTTATATTGATCTTTTGACCCGACAAAGGAGTTTATTGGGATAAGCGGAAAAACCTTTGTCAAACTCATATCACGTTGTTTGAAAAGAGTTGTTACCAAACAGATTTGTTGTTCCTTTACTGTTTGGAATACGAACCAAAGGAATTGTTCCAAGTGCGTGACTTATTGCAAATTGGAGGCGCAGAGATACGGAGGGAACTAGACGAACTATAGGTTTAGTTGCTTGGTCTCAACTATATGAAGTTGGTTTAGATTTTATATAGCGGCTTTATTCTGAGAGTATTCAATTCTGGACAAGGTCCCAGTTTTTTTTTGCTGTGTCATTTACTTTTATTTTCCGCAATTATAATTGTGTATTATAATTTAAAGTAAATTACATAAAAGTTAATTCCTTATTACTTGATAGTCAATCCTATAGTGTTTGGTTAAGTCCGAACCTATTATCAAGTAATCACACTTTGTTTCTTGTATTGTCTCGATCTTGAATCCATAGACGATCACACAAAGTGTGTATACCGATTTGTTGTATTATCTCGACTCAGTCCATAGACAATCATTTTCGGATAAAGGACTTGCAGGTGAAAAAGTTTTAGATTGAGATATATTTGGGTACCCTCGTCTTTTCAAAATGCAACCAAAATCACACCCAATCTCCACCACAATCACACTCAAAATCCACCACCAACATCACCACAGACATCCAAGTTATGCGAGATTCAAATCAAATGGATATTTTTAGGGTTTTTTATACTAACCTGATCCAGTCGCTTTATGTCTGTGGAATTCCTATGGTTTTGATTTCTGTATCAACCAAAAATTCCCAAATTCGAAACTTAGAAATCAGATTTGTTTATCACCGAATGTTTAACTGATACTAAAATAATAATAAAGGGAGAAAAAAGATAAATTGTTAATGATGATTGATAATGAAATATGATTTCAAACGGAAATCTTCATCTCCATCTCAATCGAGAAAGACATAAATCTGATAGTTGATATCTTCCTCCACCACCACCACCACATCCACATCATTATCAACTTGAGATTTATGAAACACAATCGAAAAATCATTTGCTTTCATTGACTAATATAGATTTCTTAACGGCGGCGAAAAAAAGTTGGAGCGATGGTGATGGCGGCTGTTATCGGGAGAGAAGAAGAAGAAAGAAAGTTTAGATCCGGAATAATGGAAATAAAAAAACGATTTTCTTTAGAGCCTTATTGAAAGAGAATGTGAAAATATGGAAGGAAGCCAAACCTTAATGGACCCATGATGGGTTTATATATGGAGAGGGATATATTTATTGTGTGATAAGGATATTTTTGAAGCCAATCAAAACAAGGGATATTTATTCAATTCCCACTTTTTGTTTAACTTCCTTGCCTAGTTATCTTCTTATTCATGCTTCCAAAAAAAAAAACTTGTTATTTCAGTTTTTATTTGCTTTGATAATATCAGAGAATATATTAAAATCTCAATTTTCCTGGCGTCAGTTGATACATATACAACGTCATACTTCTTCTCCGACCTATAGCAGTGATCACTCCAACACCACCAGCTATTCCATCACCGGCATCACAAGGAACAATTTTCTTCTGTTGCTTGAGAATGAATCTCCCCAAAGCTGCTAGCTGCCCATTCAACTTTTGCACATCTTTTATGGTTGCTGGGGATGGCATGTCTAGTATGGCTTGAACCTTGGTCGGATCTACCTCAATTCCTTTCTTTGACACTATATGCCCCAAGAACTTCGCTGATTCAACTCCAAAAATGCACTTCGCAGGATTTATCTTCATCTTGTATACTCTAATCTGCTCGAAAATCTCATTTAAGTCCTCCACATGGTCTCCTGACTCCTTGGTCTTTACGAGCATATCGTCAACATACACCTCCAGCTTCACGTGCACCCATTTTGTGAAGATCTTTTTTACCATTCTTTGGTATGTAGCCCCTGCATTCTTTAATCCAAACGGCATTCTCTTATAACAATATAATCCTCTTGGGGCGAAGAAAGCTGTGTGTTCTTGATCCTCTTCCGCGAGTGGTATTTGATTATAACCTGAGTACCCATCCATTAGCGAGAGCCGATGATACCCTGATGCTGATTCTACCATCTATGGTATGTTTGGTAAAGGAAAACTATCTTTCGGACAGGCAGTGTTCAGATCGCTGAATTCGATACATATTCGTATCCCTTTGTTCTTCTTTGACACTATCACCATGTTCGCAATCCACTCTGGATACTTCGCTGGTCGTATAATCTCAGAATCCATCATCTTTTGAAGTTCCTTTTCTATTTGTTCGTGATAAGTGGTCGTTATTTTTCGTATTCTATGCCTTATTGGCTTGATTGCTGGATTGAGATCTAACTTGTGACAAGCAACTAGGAGATCGATTCCTGGCATTTCGTTCATACTCCATGCAAATACGTCGAGATATTCTTTTAGTAAACTCATCTTTTCTTCTTTGTCCACCTCCATCTTCGTTCCAATCTTTACTATCTTATGTTCCTCGTCACTTCCCAAATTTATTTCCTTCGTGGATTCTACAGCTGGGAAGTTCATGATCGGTTCACCAAGTGGAGGTGGTTCCTTTAATTGCAACAAGGGCTCTCCTTCCTTCTCGGGGATTTCACTTGGTATTGCCCACCCCTGTTTTTCCTTGGTCATGTATACCATCAGTTCCTCTTCTTTATTTGCCTCTAGCACTCTCTTTCTTTGTTATTTCTTCTTCTTCAGCCTATCTTCGTAGCTATTGACATCTTTTTGGTTGCAGTCTCGTGCATCCTTTTGATTTCCTTTTATCTCGCCAATTCCACTTGGCATAGGGAATCAAATTGCTTGATGAAAAGTTGATGCTACCCATTTTATCCCATGAATCCAGGGTCTGCTTATAAGGGCGTTGTAAGGTGATTCTACATCTACCACGCAAACAGTAACTTTCGGCTCCAATTCTCCCGCGAAGATCTTCACAACCAACTCGCCCTTTGGTTTGGATGCAACTCCATTGAACCCATATATATTATAAGTGGATGGTATAAGATCAGAATCTTTGTAACCCGTAGTATTGAATGCATGATATAAGAGAATATCTACCGAACTTTCAGTATCTACCAAGATTCTATCCATCGCCCATGTCTTCCTGTCTCTTGAATGATCATTCTCCCATCGTGAATGTTTGCCAAAGGTTAAGGTTATAACCAACGGATCCGTATGCGAAGCTCCTCCTTCGGGTGCGTCCAGTGCTGAAAAGGAAATAACTTTTTTTGCCATTCCTCCAATGGTCCTCTCTTCGCAATGCTGAATATCTCATTCCCATCAAAGTCCCTCTTATGCACTCTCTTGAGCACATTATCGTGAAACTCATGGATATTCTTCGCGGAGTGAATTATAGAATTACAATTCATCCTCTGTGCTCCCCTATCTATTTACATTCAATACACTTGTACCTGATTTTGATTATTGTCGCGAGGTGGTGGTGGTGGCAATGGTATTGGATTTTCCAAAAAGTGAGCGAGCTTCTCCTTTTCAATTAGACGAAGTATTATCCTCCTAACATTCCTGCAATTGTTTGTGTGGTGTCCGTGAAAGCGATGATACTTGCAGAACTCGTGACTCCTATTTCCTGGTGGTGGTTCCATCCCTAGATTTGGTGGTGTGAGAATTTCTTCAAATGCTGGCCTTCTTTCTCCATACCTTTGACCTTGGTTATACCTTCGTTGATTTCCTGAATTATTACTTCGCGGATCATAATTTCTCTACCTTGGCTCTTCGTACCTTGGATGCTGATCAATCCATTCTTGATCTCCACTTGATAAAACTAATAATTTTGCAAGAACTGCATTTGATGGTTCCTCTTTCTCATACTTCGAGTCACTTTTTACTGCATGTGCCGTCCTTGGTAAAAGGCGCAAATTTCCTTCCTTTAACGGGATCTATGTAACTTCATTAACCTCCCTTTTCTTCTCCTCCAGGGCAATATATTCCTCCTGGTACTCTCTCAATTCATTCATCGTCAATGAATCACGAATTATGAATATCCAAGTGTGCAAGAGGTTAGTTTAGATTAGGGCGTTCACGAAGGCTAAAATGAAGTTTTTCTCATCAACTCTCCCAGCGATCTCACTACATACATTTCTTCATGTCGTCAAAAGACTTCGCAGGGTCTCTCCAGACTTTTTCCTTAGATTGAACAAAGTTTCTATTCCCGGCCTCAACATGTTGTTACTTATATAGGTTGTTAGAAATATCCTCTGCAAGTATCTGAATGAAGAAATTGACCTCTTCGGTAATCCATCAAACCAAGCCAATGCTTCTCCGGTTAGGCTTGCACGAAAGTAGTTACACATTACTGCTTCGTTTTGTGCCCATTGCAACAAGGATAGGGTGTATTTCTTTAAATGTTGTATTGCACTTTCAGACCCACTGAATATGCTTCCGAAGGTCGGTAGTGTGCACCTCGCGGGAATCCTTGCCTCCAACACTTCGTGTGTGAATGGAGATTTGCCAGCCTCTTTTATTGCCTCTGCTAGCTTCACTCGTCATCCTCTTCGTGAGTTGTTAATCATTGACCTCATGTCTCGCAATTCGTTTAGAACTGCTTGGTTTATATTCCCTGCACCTTCATCTCGTCTATTCCTTCTGTCATTCTTGCGTCTTCTATCTTCTTCGCGTCTTCTCTCACCTTTGTACCTCCTTTCTTCTTCGTGCAACCTTTCCTCCTCGCGCCTTATTTATTCTTCGCGTAATCTTTCTTCTTCAAATCTTCGTCTTTGATCTTCCCATCTAGTTTCTTCCAATGCCCTTCTTAATTCTCTTTCTTCGTTGTTTTCACTTTGGCGTCTTCTTCGTCGTTCTCTCCTTTCCTCATTTATTCTTTATCCATCTTCATTATCTTCCAATACCTCGTCTCTCTGACGTAAGTTCCTTCTAGCTGACAAACCTGTTCTCGCATCTGATTCTCCTCCTCGCAGATCTTTGGCTGCTCTCTCTTCATTTAGCTGACGGTTTTGATGCATCAAAACGGCGCTCTGCCTTGCAAGTCTAGTTTGCTGCTCTACTAGATCTCTTTCCCTTTCCCGTTCTTGACGAAGTGTCTCCCTCAATTGCTCCAATGTCATGTTTTCTTCATTAACATTTTCCTCTCTCTCCTCGCCAACTGGTTCTTCTCCAATAACTGTATCGGTATCAGTAATATGGACCGATCCTTCTCTATAGCTATCCTCGTCAGGATCACCATTTTTCCGTTGATTCACACCAGGCCTTCCTCCTGTAGTTGATGTTTCTCCTATCTCCATTCTTTTTTCTCTTTTTGCTTCTAAACGCTTGCTTCTCCTTGACGCTATTACGTGCTTTGCCCGATTTGAAATTCTTTCCATCAAGTAACCTCAGCCGAACTAATTTCCACTCACCGATTCGCTGAAGATCTTTAACCGTCTTTGCTACAAACTCAAGACAAGCTTTTAAGATTTTAACAGATCTTTCAAAAAAAAGCTCAAAGCTTCCCTGCTTCTTTTCACAAAAACAACTCGTTAAAACTCGGATAAGAAAACTCAAGAACAGCTCCAACCTCTTTTCAAGATCTTAAGTGAGAGTAAACTCCCAACTTAAGTTCCCTGTTTCTGGATGCCAAAATGTAACTACTGGAAATCCAGTAGCACACCCAAATGATAAATATACTAAATCTAAGACTTGGTAATAAGAATAAGATCAAGTTCTTCCTTTGTGAATGCTCGTGAAATAGAAATTCTTTATAAATGAGTTAAGATGATGATGATACAAGAATATAAACACTCAAGAACCCTAACTTGCTTTCCCTTAACATAACCTATCCCAATACAAAATATCCAACCCCTTTTACAATCAGCCAATGTCTCTATTTATAGGCAGAACTGAGTATTTTACTTCGTAGATAATCACACAATTCACGAGATTCTGCTTTTTACTTCACCCAAGCCATTTTCAATAAAGTTATCCCATCCTTTTCGCCGATAACTTCGGTAACTTGTCGGTACAGCTGTCCCATTTCTTGCGCAACAATCCATCTTCGTATGAATCCACTGTTCACTTCGTGGGGCTATCACTTCGTTAATTACTTTCTCGTTCGATTGTACTTATCTCACTTGTTGACTATCGGTATTTATTTCGCAGATCTAATATCCATAGTAGATCTTATACTTCGTAGATCTGATATTCGTAAAAGTAGCTCTGACACTTGATTTGACTTATCACTGACATTTCCCTCGGGGTTGATAAAAGATCTTCTGTTTTAAGATTTACTTCGCGTATTTCGTTTAACCTCGTTCGACCACGTGGCGAGTAGGATTTCTGTATCTACAACTATTCACATCGTCGTGACACAACGATATAAATATTTTCCAATAAATGTACGACAGAAGGAGAATCAGGCAATGGAAGATTAAAAAAAGAGATGTTACATTTCAAAAGATCACCTTCACAAAACTTTTTTCCAGGTTCAAAAATGAACCTTTTAAATCTGACAAATGAGAGTGTAAGGAATCATACATGGTGATACATTATGTGCGTAATTAGAATTTAAAATTCAGTAGTGCATGTAATCAATGTATGCAACGGATCTTCGAGAATAAAATCCACCAAAATTTAACCATGCTTCAAATTGATCGACAATCTTTATTTACAAGAAACATTGATTTTCTTGGTTGCAATTTTTTAGGCGCACGGATAACCATTTTGATGTTCTTAGTTTCCAAAGAAAGAAAATAGGTGGATAACTACCAATCGACATTCACAGATATAGCCTTCTCACTAAAACTGATGATACAGTGATACTATTAAATCCAAATTCACACGATTTTGAAGATATTTACTAATGGTTTTGATGTTTTTTTACTAATAATACAAGTTTACGATTTTGAATGCAGCATCCAA
>JAJJMB010010780.1:0-15475 GCA_023531105.1 Papaver atlanticum | reverse complement strand
AATATTAGACTTAAATTCATTGTCGTTTGAGTTTGCCGGAGAAAATGACGCAAATCTTGTCCGACCTTGTCCATCTAAGAGTGTCCATGGATCCTCCCTCAAAGATAAAATAGTAAGATAGCAAGTAAAATAGAATGGTACAGTCTCCACATACCTGATACAGAAGTTCTTCAAATGTTTTTGTCACTCTTCAGTCTTCGAGGGTGATGTCTGATACTCAACTACCAAATTATAACCTAGTCCGAGACATGACTTAGTAGATTAGAAATCAAGATATAGTTTTGATCATATAATATTGACAACAAGTTTGAGATAACAAAACTTGTGGGTTCAACCGAGCATTTCTCAAACCAAAGTTTCAGCAATTGATCTCGCCGAAACTGAGATAGTTGAAATGCAAGTCCAGACCTCAAATATGACACATGAAGAGGCAAACGAGTAATGGATGAAAGCATTTACAAATACCTGAAGACTGGGAAACTTCCCGCCGACTCACAAGAGGCATGAAAAGTTGTAGTCAGGTCTGCAAAGTATCAACTGATAAGAAACGACCTATATAGAAGAACATACATGGGGCCACTCTGAGGTGCGTAACTGAAAAGAATGGAAAGCTCATAATGGAAGATATACACTCTGGTGACTGTGGAATCACGCTGGGAAAAGATCCCTGGAAGATAAAGCACAATTTCAAGGATACTTCTGGCCAAGCACGGTACACACAGCTGATCCGATAAAAAAAGCATGCGACAAATGGCAGATGTAAGCCTAAAATCTACACTATTACGCAAAGCATACATCTCAAGCTCCCAACTCATCTACAAACTTAAATAAGGAGCATTCATCTCTGACTTTTAGCTTACATAAAAGTATCAATCTTAAACTTTCAACTTATATCTAAGCTCGAAGGAAACAAGTACTTTAAATGCTTCCTAACTCGTCTTTTAACTTGGATAATCTCTATGTCTTGCAACTCAAACATGCCTAAGAGCTAATTTTAAGTCTAAGAGAGACTCTTGAGATCGTGATCATATCTGAAATATCATCTCTGAAGATCACATTTGGATTCATGAAGAGATTCAGACCCGATAATTCATAGTATATAAACCATGAACAACTCGTTACAAGACTCATGAAGTACGAAAGCAACATTACCTGAAATGAGTGCAGATATGCTAGCAAAATGCAAGCACCAGCTGAGCTGCAACATAATGTGATAAGTCCTGAAAAGACGAGAGTACCCAAATACACCACAATCTTTAAATTATCCACCTATAAGTCCTCTTACCGAAAGTGATTGTCTATGGACAAAATCGAGACAATACGAAATATCGGTATTCACACTTTGTGTGATCGTCTATGGATACAAAATCGAGACAATACAACAATCAAAGTGTGATTACTTGATAATAGGTTCGGACTTAACCAAACTCTATAGGATCACTGTAAAGTAATACGGAGTTAACATTTGTGTGATTTACTTTAAATTATAATAATACCAATTATAATTACGGAAAAGAAAAGTAAATGACACAACAAGATTTTGTTAACGAGGAAACCGCAAATGCAGAAAAACCCCGGAACAAGTCCAGAATTGAATACGCTCAGAATTAAGCCGCTATACAAAATCTAAACCAAACTTCGTATAGTTGAGACCAAGCAACTAAACCTAGTTCACTTAGTTTCTTCAGTATCCATGCGCTTCCGACATTCAATAAGTGCACGCACTGGAACAATTCCTTTGGATCTTATTCCAAACAGTAAGGAACAACAAATCTGTTTGGTAACAACTCTATTGATTCTTTCCAGATAAAGATATCTCAAGTCATATGCAAAGGCTCTTCCATTTAAACTAATAAACTCCTTTTCCTGGTTAGATCAATCTAATCTCTATTATCTTAGTAATAAGATTCGAATTTGTAACAATCAAAATAGAACTTAAGAGAACTATTAGGTGTTACCGATCTCATGCAACTAATCAATCTAATAAATCTGATTCTAGTTGGATCCCAGTCGATCAAGGTTTGTGCTACACAAAGATATGAGAAACCAATAAGAAATCTTCTTTGTCTTCAAATCTTCTTTAATCTTCAATTAAACCTGCACAACACCACTTGAATCTCTTGTGATCAATCACGCACAGAACGGAGTCTGTGAACAATGGATTATCACAAGATGTCTTTAGATCTACAAACAGTTCTAAAGATCCTGTCGACACTTCAATCTAGTTTGAGTGAATCTTATATCAGAAGAGAAGATTCTCAAGAATAAACAAACAAGGTGCAATCAAAGTTTCAACAACCGTTAGTCAATCAAATCAAATCGAAAACTAATAACACTGCAATTATCTAGTTTCCCACCAACGATACTCGTAGAGCTTCTTGATCCCACAGAAGTCTTTAAACGAGCGGTCGTAAGAGATTTCGTCTAATTAGGGTACTTTCCTCTCCGGATAGACGGCTCCACCAGAAACAACAAAAAGATGAAGTTTGCCTGGCTCTTAGGATAGTTTGCTAGAAATGCAAACTTAGGTATTTATAGACCAAGGATGTTTGGACACCAAGGAATTTCCAAAGACGAAGTATTCTCAAGATATGCAATAAATGCGCAAATCGGTTCTCATAATTCCTGGAAATGCTTTGTCCAATATTTTCTTAAATCTCTCAATAGAAAATCTCCAATTAGTAAATGCACATTACTAATTTTTATTCTCTAGAGATATGCATTTAATTGTTGGTAATTAAAGCATATAAAACTAATAACCTTAATTAAAAGATTCTTAATTTATTTCGGACCAGGATCTCCTTGAGTAATTAAGGAATATCTTTGAACAATAAAAGATAAGAGTTATTGTTCGTGTTCAAAGTATGTTGACATCTTTTCTTTGTAAATCATCTTTCATATTTACAATCTTGGAATCGATTATACCACACTTCCAAACAAGTTTAGAATTTGTTCATCTGTATTACAATCTTGGAATCGATTTTCATAAAAGGGCTTGATTTAGGAAACGAACATCCGTCCGTCCGTTAGTTTAAGAAACGAACAATAATCCCTAATATGAGAGAAATACATATATATATATATATATGAATAGACATGGTCTAATGGTAGTGATATTTTTTTTTATAAGCTTTTATGAAAACAAAATATATGGATTTTCACAAAAATAGAAAACCCCCTCGTTTTATAGACGAATGCTCGTTCGAGCGAAAAGTTTTTATTTTTATTTTTTAATTTACGTGAGTTGTTAACTCACGTCAATTTTTTTCTTCTTAAAATACTTGAGTTATTCACGAAAAATAAATTTTTTGTAAAATCAAAATTTGATTTTTGAGCAATTGTTAAAAGCGAATAATTATTTGTGATTAAATAATATTTACATGAATTTTCGTGATATGATAGTGGATGCTCACACAGTAGAAAATTAATGTATGTTCACATGGTAGAGTATTACGTGAGTCGTTCACGGTTTTATAAAAAATCAAGTTTTGATTTTTTGAATAATGAGTTTTTCTCGTCTTTGCAGGTTCGAAGAAACAAGCAAGTTCTCGAAGTTGTGCGTTATAGTCACTACTATTAGTGAAATTGTAAACAGGTAAGGTTGGGTTGTTACTGTTTTTGTTGCTTGTTTGTTATTGGCGTATCCATGACTCCATATTTCTTTCCCAGATAATGGTGATTTCCAGTCCCAGTTGCTCCTCTAGTGAATACTCTAGAAATATCAAGCCAAAGATGAAAACTTCTGCAGATGTTCATGCCAAGGTAACTCAACCTTTCGGAGGTGCTGGAAAACTGATACAAGGTATGTCCCTCGCTCATCTGAGAGCCGTTCGTGATGGAATCAATTATTTCTTGATCTTAGTAGATGCGGAAGAAGAAGCAGAGACGTGATGAGCTATCACAAAAGAGAAAAGCTGAGGACAAAAAGCTTGAAGTCTATCAACAAAAACGGCGTCAACTTCAGCGAGTGAGGCTAGCGGCTGAAGATGAAGTTCGATCCCGTGCTGTTGGTGTAGTCTCTGATTCAGATGCAGACGAGGTTAAATCTCCCTGGAAACCTCTTGAGCGTAAGGTTAAGCCATATCCACCTCGCATGAGGGATGAACGATTGGCCAAGGCTGATTTCCGAGCCGAGTGTGAAGAAGACGACTATTTGGATGCAATGTATGATGATCCTGAAGACCGATTGGAAGAAGTCCCCAGTAAAGATTCTGACAATGACTCTTAGGAAGAGCTTGGAGAAGATTCCATGGATGATGATGATCGTGAAGACGACGATTCTGATGAATCTGATGATTCGTCTTACTTGCAATCTTCCTGAATAGTTGAACATTTTATTTTTCGTAGACGTCATTTGACCATTTGAGCAACTTTGTTGCATAGATATTGCATTAGGATTTTTGAATGACAATATCCTTTTATTATACGTTCTGCTTAATTCCCTTACGCCTTCGATTGAATGAAGTGGGCAATGTCATGTGCAAAATTCGATCACAATCCTCTGAAGTGCGATCGCACGAGCAATCTAGGGAAACATGTGATACGCAAGTGTTGACTCTGTTTAGTCGTGATCATCATCAGTCCCCAGTATTGTCACTTTTCTCCACGTCACCAATATCGTCTAAAATTTAGGGTTCAGCAAAAATCGCAACTGATTTTACCATTTGTAGAAGATAAGCATCCGTCGCGTCTTGTATATCTTCAAGACTTGGGTTTTTTATTTACGCAAATATCTTCTTCCATTCTTGAGTCTAATCGTACAGAAGAAATTTTAATCATAATCATACCTCGTAGCAATATGTCTGATAGTTATACATCTTCTCAGGATGGATCTCCAGTAAGGCGCGAAATTGAAGTACCCATCTTGGTATAAAATATGCTTTCTTTCTTCTTTTCTTTTTCGTGTAATCATCAGTTGGTTAATACTTGAAAAATATTTGTTGCAGATAAACCAGGGTGATCGACTTTCTTCTTCCTCTCCCTATAACTTGAGACCCAAACGGACTGTTAAGGTCCCTGCTCATTTCAAGCCCGATCGTACGGATGTTGGGACATCTGTGAGTTTGTTGTCGATCAGAGACTTATTTGAACAATCCTCCAAACCTTTATTAAACTCAGATGTCTCGTCGTTGCAGGTTGATGTTCACGTTATTGATGTTGGGAAGAGAAAAAATGGAAAGTATGCGTTTGTAGATGATGATGATGATGATCATGCTGGAAATAATTCAATCAACTCAATAGATGCTGACCTTGGAATCCCAGAGTATCTGACAGCTGGACTCCCATTTGACATCCTTATGGAAAATTCTTGCCCCGGATAATCAACTTGTCGGTGGAATCATCGTGCCTAAGTGTTATGCATCTCTTTATACCAGGATCTAGAGAAAGTACGGGCATATTGCTACTACTGAAGTGTGAAAGAACTTTCTGCCAACTCTTTTGGCCATAGTTGCTGGACCGTTGCCCATTATTGATGAAATGAACAATAAAAACTTGTGAGACATCAAGAACAAAGATATTTACCGAAGGAATGACATGGTCTCCAACTGTGAAACCTTGAAGTTCAACGTAGGGTGGCTTCGTCGCCGACTCGAGGTTATCAAGATTAATAGAGCGGCTGTTGCTGCTAACATGATTTCCTCTTCGACTTCCATCATGGAGGAAGAGAAGGCACTCGCACTAGAGTCAATAAGGGTTTACAAGGCAATTCAAGAATTGAAAGTGAAAACTGAAAATTTTCAGAAGAGGATCAAAATGGTTTTCGACAAGAATTACCCATTGTTAAATGGTTTGCTCTGAATGAGCATTTGAGGTTGTTTTCTGTAGGTTTAAGATTTTCTTTTGAGTAAGGTAGAATAGTTGATAATGATGTTAATGAAGGAACTTTTCTGTTTAGACTAATGAAATTTTTTTTGAGTTTTGAACGAATGAGCATTTTGCACGCTCTTTGAAGGAATAGAAATTACATTTCTAAAGTAAAATAGTTGTTTACTGTATGTTCAGGCATAATATGCTTTGAGCCACTTGTCGTTGATTATATTCCCTTCCACTCCTCCATTAACAACCAAAATTTTGTAATATCCATTGGATACTGCCTTGATGATTACATATGTCCCTTCCCATTTTGGAGAGAACTTGGGAGCAGACATGTCTTGTTGAATATGTTTTGTTGTTTTTAGCACCAAATCTCATACTTGGAATGTTCGAGGTCTTAACATTTTGTTGTATGCTTTGGAAATCCTTTGTTTGTAAGCTTCCACATATTTTTCCATTTTAGCTCTCCTTGAATCGAGCATGTTCATTCCAACAATTCTTGAATTGGATACTTCAGCTTCGTCCCATTATACTCCACTGGCCGCTGCAATCCTTGCTGAAGGAGTCTTGATTTCAGCTGGGAGAATGGCATCAGCACCGTAGACGAGGGAGTAGGGTGAGGTCCCGATTGATCTTCTAGGTGCGGTTCGATAGGCCCATAAATCCATAGGCAGTTGTTCATGCCACGTTCGAGGATTATCATAAACCGTTCGACTGAGAATCCGGATCAAAGTCTTGTTGGTACTCTCCGCTTGTCCGTTTCCTTGGGGATAATACAATGTAGATAAGATTTGTTTGATACCATATTCTTCGAGTAACTCTTCCACATGTCTGTTGGCAAAGGAGTTTCGTTATATATGAATATGTTTAGGAATGCCGAATCTGCATATGATGTATTCCTTGATAAAGGCTGTAATCGTGACTCCAGCGGTGCTTCGAAGAGGGATGGCTTCAACCCATTTGGTGAAATACTCAGTTGTTGTGATGATGTATTCATGCTGCTTCGAAGACGCTGGATTGATTTTTCCGATAATATCCAGTCCCAAGCTGTAGAAAGGTCATGGCCTGCTCATAGAATGTAATGGGAGACAAGGAGTGTGAATGAGGTTACCATGGATCTGCACTGATGACATTTCTGAACGTAGGCGGCTATATCATCTTCCATGGATGGCCAATAATATTTCTCATGAATATGGAGAAATAATTTCCACTTTCCTTGATGTTCTCCTTCGTGTATTTCTTTCAAGATTGTTTGGATTTCATGCTCGGCTAGGCATCCCAGTAAGCTCCCACCAAAGCTTTTACGATACAAGACCCCCTCAAGATAGACAAACCTCTTAGCTCTCTGAGTGAGTTTGGTTTCTTCTTTCTTCTCTGGTGGAAAATCATTATCGCGAAGGTACTTCATGAAAGGCTCTCTCCAGTCCCCAGTGTGATGGATTGTCAGAGCTTCTAAATGATGAGGCGGTATTTGACAATTAGGAAAAGATCCTTGCAACATTCTCAACTGAGCTTCCATGGAGGGCCAATAGTACCCGAGTCTTTGGAATCTCCTGTAAGGTGTCACCACCAACGTTTGTCCGTATATTTCCTCATGTACGCGTTTGAGTTTCTCGTTCGCTTCTTCATCTCCGAGGCATCGTGACAAAGATCCATTAGGGTTGCGATAATATAATGCTCAATGTAGCAGAAAAAAGTTTTTTAATTCTTTGAAGCTAATTTTCCCTTCTGTAAGAGAACTGCTCAATTCATAAATGATAGGTTCCCGCCAGTCGCTTGCTTGAGCATCTTCAATTTGAGTAAGCCAGGTGGATGATACAGTTAGTCTTTGTACAGTGATAGACTTCTCCGCTCCTTCAAATTGTAGTTTGGAAGCAAGAGTTGCCAAACAGTTAGCATGCCTATTGTTGGTACGACCAGTATGGATGATTGTTGCATCAGCAAAATGGGCTAATAGTCTTTGTGCTTCAGCTCTGAATTGAGCAAGTATTACTTCTTTGAGAGAGTATACACCACTAATCTGATAGACCAATAACTTCGAGTATATTCTTATCTCTAGGTGCATTGTTCCTGCTTGCTTGGCCAAAGACAATCCTAATAAGAAAACTTCGTATTCTGCTGAATTGTTGGTGTAGTGTAAATCCAGCTTGAACGAGTGTGAGAAGACTTCACTGGACGGGGATACCAACACCGCGCCCGCTCCGCCAGTATCATTGATAGGAGTGGAGGATCCATCAAAGTATAGTAACCATGTTTCTTCTTTAATGACTGAAATTTCTGGAAACTCACCAGACACATCTTCATGTAGCATAGTGATGTATTCTCCTGGAAAGGCAGTGAGTAAGTCTGCAACTCCTTGGCCTTTGATTTCTTTGGGTGAGACACACGCTATGTCTACCTCTGACATCTGAAGTGACCATTTTGTAGGTCTCCCTATCAAGGATGGCTTTGATAGTAAGAACTTTACATGATCAACTTTAGCAACGAGTACGACTCTGTTGGACAGTAAATAATATCTGAACTTCTGGATCGCATGAATCAATAAAAGGCACGCTCTTTCATCTTTAGGGTAACGGAGTTCAGCGTCTCTCATCGTACGACTAAAGTAGTAGATCGGACGTTCGACGCCTTCTTAGTCTTCCTGAGCAAGGAGAGCCCCAACAGCAATATCACTGGAAGCTGTGTATAGTATCAACGGTCGTCCTTGCACCGGAGATTTCATAACAGCGGGTGATAATAGTATCTTCTGGATCTTTTGAAAAGCATTTTGTTGGACAGTCGTCCATACAAAATTTGCTCCCTTCTACAGTAGAAGAGTGAACGAAGCAATAAGTAGAGCCAATCCTTGAATGAAACGTCGGATGTAATTTACCTTGCCTATAGATCTCTCAAGCTCTTTCACAGTACGTGGACGAGGTATGGTGGTATTAGCTCTTGTTTTTTCTGGGTCGACTTTGATCCCTTATGCTGTGACTTGAAATCCTAGAAACTTCCCAGAAGAAACACCAAATGCACATTTCATCGGATTCATCTTCCATTTATACTCTCTGCATCTTTCGAAGACTTGTCTCAAAACATCTAGGTGAGATGATCGAGTTTTTGATTTGACGACCACATCGTCGACATAGTCTTCTACTTGTTTATGCATCATGTCGTGAAAGATATTAGTCATTGCTCGTTGATAGGTGATAGACGCATTTATGTGTCTGTTTTCATCTCTATTGTGTATATTGTTAGTGCACATTTTTGTACTTATTATGGTGTTTTATGTGTTTGTAGGTATTTTTGGGAAATAAACATATTTGGAAAAATCGGCTCGAAAAATTATGCGGAGCACCCCTAGAGGATATTTGTTATTCGGACTCTCTGTTTGGATAAGGGGCACCTCAGTTGGGCACCTGCTATTCGCACCCTCAGTTTTGTTAGGGGGACACCCTTCTTCCTCACGGTTTAGAAAATTTTGGCGGGAATTCTGGATTCAAATTTCCAGTTCCTGCGTACTTTGTGTTCGATATTTTGAGGAAGATTTAGTCGGATTTTCATCTTGCTTCGGATATGTACCAGCCTGTTAGATCACAACAGGGGTGGTAAGTGCATTTATTTTGATTAAATCACAGAATCTCATCAAACAGGGGAAGATTTTTATCTCGGGAATTGGAATGTTTGTGGATCAAAGAGGGAGGATATCTTCTCTGCTAGAGTTTATACTTTATCTTGGAAGGAATAACAGCTCAGAGACGCATGCAGAGAGTATGACAAAAGCAATTTAGCGCATGCAGAGAAAGAAAATAAGAAATTATTCCCGAGAATAATATTCCTTTACTGTGAAGATTTTGAGGAGTAATTGGCGAGATTTGGAGGTGCTTCTGGGTTATAAATAGCTTCTGGGATGTAGAGGGGAGAGTTGGGAGCAGTAAGGAATAACCAGAGAGTCGAGAAATCAAGTGGCAGAAAAACTCCATTTTCTGCTGCTGTGAAGAACACAAAGAACATAAGACGCACGCAGAACCGTCGTTTTTCAACAGTGACAACGACAACTGTTTGTGGGTCGTATTGCGACAGTGTTAACAACACTTCATTTTTATCGTTCTCTGTAACAGCTCGGTTTGTAACAAATAAAAGTGTTACAAACCCAGTTTTTATCAATTTTTCTCTTATTTCATCATTTGTGAACCATTTTTGAGCATTAATAAAGATGAATTTTGAGCATGTTTCCATGATGATGATGAGCTAATTCTCGCGTAATCAAGGCACGGAGGAAGCTATTGTTGCATGAATGATTGGTAATTATTTTACTTTTCTCTAATTTTCAATTTATAATTCACTCAAATCACTGCTTTGCAGAATTTTAATTGTTTGCATAATTTTTCCTAATTAGTTGTGATTCAATTAGATAGGTTATACTTTGGTTAGATAATCTATGCTTAAGGGATACAATTAATGTTTGAGAATATGCTTGATAATTTGTGAATTAAGAAAAAGAGATTTTAAAAATAATTAGAGTCTTGGAATTTTTATTATCATTCATTCATGTGTAATAGTGGAATCTAGTGTCTTGGTTATTTTCAATCTTAAAAAAGAAAAAATTGGATTTTAAATTTCTCTATTTTTAGTTTAAATAAGTCTAAAATCAATTGCTTTCACAAGTCTCAACAAACCTATTACTACAACAAAGTTGAAATCACATCAATTTTTGGCGCCGCCGACGCGGACTTGTTTTTAAGTTAGAGTTTTTAGATTTATTATTATTTTATTTTATTTTTATTTTTTTTAGATTTTTATTATTTTCTCTTTGTTCTATTTTACGTTTCCTTGGGTATATTTCTTTGTGCTACAGGTTTGGAGTTTGGACCGAAAAGAATTTAAGCCAAAGACTTTGGTGACTAAGAGATTAGGATCCAAAGATAAAAGCTAAAAGAAAAGGGAAAGAAAGACAAAGATTTTATTTTATTAGGTTTTTAGATTTTATTTTTATTTTAGTTTTTATTTCTTAGATTTTATTTTTAAAAGCTGTATATAGGGCTTTATTTTTGTATTTTATTTTTATTTTTGGGACATTTGAACACTTGGACATTATTATTTTATTTTTAAACCCTACGGAAGGGTAGTTTTAAATATAAACTGTTTGCAGGGAAGGACGACGATTACGATATCGTCTCGGCCCCTCGGGTTCATACATGACATAGGAGTCGTGGCCCGAGTCGACTTCAGCGGCTATTCGCCCGTCTGGTACGGGAGGTAAGTTTTTCGAAACACTCGCGAATCCCCTGTCAGCGGGTTTACTGTCTGCCTTAAGGTGAATATATGTTGAGGACTGAATACGTACTTTAATTTCCTAGTAAAGGGCAAGGACTGGCCATATAAGATAAGGGTTCGAATTTCATCACCGTTCTTTTCTTGGCCCTCCTTAGGAAAACATAACCTACGCGAACCCAAACCTAAAATATTGACTAGAACGAGACCTATAGGGTAACGAGCTTAATAGGAAAGTCGTTCGAAAAATATTGGTTACTCTTTTAAGCATACTTTGAAGTTCAGGAAGATTACCGTGAGTCGATTAGAGCCGCCTTGTAACCCAGGGAAGCGTTGCCAAAGAGGTGGGGGTATCAAAGCTCCTCTGAGCTTCCCCTACTTCTCTTCGACTCACTTTATTCGGATCGATCCAGAGAGGTTTGCTTAAATTGTAACGAATTCCTTTTCGAAAGATTAGAAGCTGGTCTAGAAACAATCTAAGTGGAGCCATCATGCTTGTTGTTTGCTAGAAATTTTTAGGTTTGCTTTGGTGGAGTCAGCCTGCTGTGTGTTTGCTTAGGACCTCCCTTCTTTAGGATTTTTATTTTTATTTTTCTTAGTGTATGCCAAAATCGCTCAAGTCCATTAGTGAGCGTGCTTGGAAAAGAGATACTTTTGGCCGTTTGATTAGTGACGAGCCTAGAGGTTTTTCTTTTGAAGACGGGGAGCTCGAAGACTCTTCTTTGGAGAGCCCTTTTTTTGGAAACTTCAATTTTAAGAATTTAAGTCTTAGTGAGGAATTCACCCCTAGGATTTTTACTGTGCCAACAATGACAACTTTGAAGGAGTACATGTACCAAACTAGGACCAACCGACCATCGTGCATTAAGTTGCCAGCCTCTACGGCTAGTTATGAGTTGAAACCTGGTATTCTTCAGATGATCCCTATATTCTTAGGAAAAGAAGATGAAAACCCTTACTTTCACATTAGGGACTTTGAAGAAATTTGTGGAACAATTAATATTAAAGACCTTAGTGAAGAAGTCTTGAAACTTAGGATGTTCCCCTTTTCCCTGAGAGATAAAGCCAAGACCTGGCTGAACAACCTACCATCTGAATCCATAAAAACATGGCAGGAACTTATTGATGCCTTCTATTTTAAATTCTACCCTAAGCATAAAACTGCAGCTGTTAGGCAGAAAATTAGTACTAGTGTTCAACAAGAGGGAGAATCTCTTTATAGGTTTTTAGAGAGATTCAATGATCTCTTATCCCAATGTCCTCACCATGGGTTCGACAAAATGAAACTAGTAGGGATTTTTTATGATGGTTTAGACTATTCGACCAAAGCCACGGTCGAGTCTTTGTGCGCTGGTGAGTTCACTAGTAAAAATGCTAATGATGCGTTTTCCTTCGCCGAAAAATCCCAACAGTGGGAGTCTTGTGTTGAACCCCCTAAAAGACTCTTGATCAATAGAAGTAGCACCAATGTGGTTGATACAGGCTTTGGGTCTGATGCTAAGTTTACTGCTTTGTCTAAAAGGTTAGAAGCTTTGGAATTGAATCAATCTAAACATAGGTCTTTTGTTGAACCTGATAATAGGATTAGAGACTCTCAAGTCTCTAGTTGTGAAATAGAACCCAGTAACTCGTTTTGGGAAGGTAGGGATAGTGAAGAGCAAGCCCATGCTGTCTATAACAATGCTAGATTTTAAAACCGACAGAAGTTTGACCCCTACTCAGAGACCTACAACCCTGGTTGGAGAAACCATCCTAATTTCTCTTGGTCTAAAGGACAGATTCAAGGACAGTCTAGTAATTCTCAGCCTCCCCCAGGTTTTGGTTATAATAAGAACCCTTCGGGTCAAGCCCAGTTCCAGAACCCTTCTGAGAATAGAATAACTAGCTTAGAGGAATCTCATAGTTTATTAAAAAGGAGCCAGGACATGTTCGTAAAGACCCAAGAAGTATTACTAAAGAACCAGGCTAGTTTTCAAGAGGAAACCAAGTAGAATTTTCAACATAATGCCAAGTCTCTTGCTAAGTTAGAACTTCAAGTTAGTCAAATGGCTAAGATTCTAAGTGAGAGAGATAATGGGAGTTTTCCTAGTCAGACTCAACCTAATCCTAGAGGAGTTCATGAAATAGGAGGAAGATCATCTGATCATGTGAATGCAATCAAAACCCTTAGGAGTGGTAGAGAAATAGACAATAAGGTTTCCATGCCTGATAGTGAACATGCTGTAGTTCACCCTTCTGAATCAGAAGCTGAAGAGATTGATGGAACCTCTAAGGAGACTAATAAGGCCCATGATAAGCCAAACTTTGTTCCCGGAGCCCCATTCCTGCAATTGCTGGTACCAACTAAGAAGGAGTCCACTTTTAATGACATTTTGGAGGTTTTTAAGCAGGTAACTATCAACCTTCCATTATTAGATGCAATTAGGCAGATTCCTCCTTATGCCAAGTTCCTTAAGGACTTGTGTACGCGAAAGCGTAAGCTCGATGTCCATAAGAAAGCCTTCATAGCTAGTCATGTGAGTTCTATTATTCAGAATACTACTACTCCTAAGTATAAAGACCCAGGTTCCCCTACCATTGCCTGTACAATAGGGAAATACCGTGTTGAGAAAGCGCTGCTTGACTTAAGAGCCAGTGTGAACTTACTCCCATACCATGTGTACCTTAAGCTAGGACTTGGTGAGATGAAACTTACCCAGATAACACTTCAGTTAGCTGATAGGTCCGTAAAAATTCCTCGTGGTGTGATCGAGGATGTTCTTATTGAGGTCGACAAGTTTATTTATCCAGTGGATTTTGTTATCCTAGATACCCAACCTGTCCCTGACCCAGAGAACCAGATACCGGTAATTCTAGGTCGCCCGTTTTTAGCTACATCTAATGCGATCATCAATTGTCGAAACGGTATTATGAATCTTTCTTTTGGTAACATGACCATTGAGCTGAACATTTTTCATATTAGTAAGCTACCCTCTGAACTAGATGACTCGAGCATAGAAGAGGTCAATATGATAGGAACATTAGTCGAGGAGTCATTACCAAACACTTTGTTAGAAGATCCACTAGAGAAATGCTTAGCCCATTTTGGGATTGATTTTGATGATGATAATGTGATTAATGAGGTGAATGCTTTGTTAGATTCAACCCCTTTGTTTGACACTAGCAATGTTTGGAAATCTAAGTTCGAACCATTACCAGTTTCTGAGTCTACTCTAGTTCCTTCATTAGGAAAGCCTCCTAAGTTGGACCTTAAACCATTACCAGATACCTTGAAGTATGTGTTTTTAGGCCCAGCTGAAACTTTACCTGTGATTGTAGCATCCAACTTGGATAGTGATCAGGAAAGTAGGTTAGTTACCGTTCTTCAAAACAACAAGGAAGCTTTAGGATGGACCATAGCAGACATTAAGGGTATAAGTCCTACAGTTTGTATGCATCAGATTTATTTAGAGGAAGATACCAAACCTTCTAGGGAGATGCAACGTTGACTAAACCCTAATATGAAAGAGGTAGTTCGAACCGAGGTTCTTAAGTTGTTAGATGCAGGCATTATCTACCCTATTTCAGACAGCAAGTGGGTCAGCCCTGTTCAGGTTGTCCCCAAGAAATCCGGTATTACTGTAGTCCAGAATGAAAACAATGAGTTAATCCCAACTCGAGTGACTATGGGTTGGCGTGTTTGTATTGACTATAGGAAATTGAACAAGGTCACTAGGAAGGACCACTTCCCCCTTCCTTTCATCGACCAAATGCTAGAGAGATTAGCTGGACATAGTCACTACTGCTTCTTAGATGGCTATTCCGGATATAATCAGATCGTTGTTGCCCCTGAAGACCAAGAAAAAACTACTTTTACCTGTCCCTTTGGTACCTTCGCGTATAGACGCATGCCTTTCGGGCTTTGTAATGCCCCTGCAACTTTTCAGCGTTGTATGATGAGCATATTTTCTGACATGGTAGAACGGTTCTTAGAGGTCTTTATGGATGATTTTTCAATATTTGGTTCGTCTTTTGATGAGTGCTTGCATCATTTGTCATTAGTTTTGACTAGGTGTAAGGAGAAGAATTTAGTGCTTAATTGGGAGAAATGTAATTTCATGGTTCGTTCAGGAATTGTTTTAGGGCATATCGTATCATCTAAGGGTATAGAGGTAGATAAAGCCAAAGTTGACCTTATTAAGACTTTACAGGTCCCAAAAACCGTAAGAGATATTAGGTCATTCTTAGGGCATGCAGGTTTTTATCGTCGATTAATTAAGGATTTTAGCTTAATTTCTAGACCTCTTTGCAATTTGCTTGCAAAAGATGTTAAGTTTGTCTTTGATGATGCTTGTTTAGAGGCTTTTGAGAAGCTTAAGACTTTACTCACTACCGCCCCCATAGTCCAGGCACCCAACTGGAACCTACC
>JAJJMB010010768.1:0-10055 GCA_023531105.1 Papaver atlanticum | reverse complement strand
TTTATACCCGAAAGATGCATCGAATCTCCTCCATAACTTCAAAAAATATTCTCTTTATTATTTTTATTCTCACGGCAATAATTTCCATTTTTTGATCTTCCACGCGCATGCAGCTTTATTTCTTTCCTTCTATACCTTCTTCACGCTCCATAATATCGATTAAGTCTTACAAGCACGTGCAGTACACGTTTAAATTCCTCACAACTCATGCAAGCTCATGTTTTTCCTCCAACTCCCTGTTTGGATTAAACCAAGTTATCCAGCCAAATTTGATCGATAAAATCACCCATAATAGCTTTCTATTGTCATATCACGTCTACCCACTAAGTTTCAGGGATTCAATCTCACTAAATCACGTCCAAACATCCGATCGAAATTCTGTTATTAATGAAAATATTTTCCCGCCAAAATTCATTTTTTGAATTTGAGAAGAAGATGTCCTCCCCCTAATCCTGCACGGGTGTCCCTTTAGCACTTGTCTTATGGGATGCAAATAGTAATTTTTCCGGGGTTCCTCCGACACATTTTTGGGGTGCTTCCGGTGCATTTCTGGGGTGCCTCTAGTACTCTATCCTGGGGTGTAAAACACCACTTTTCGAGCCAATTTTGCCGCAAAAGCTTATTCCTTGGAAAAGACTTAAAACAACTTTATTAGAAATAAAATGAGTCCTAGATAATGTAGTTATGGGTGAAAATGCATCACACTTACGTGCTTATCAAATTCCCCCACACTTACATTTTGCTAGTCCTCGAGCAAAACCTCAAGACCCGCTCAACAGCTGGTCATTTGCGTAACACCAAGAGAGACCCGCTCAACAGCCGGTCATGTGAATCAAAAGAATAGACCCGCTCAACAGCTGGTCATTTGTGTAACATAGAGAAAGACCCGCTCAACAGCTGGTCATAAGAAAACAAAAATAATAGACCCGCTCCACAGCTAGTCATATCAAAAAAAAATTTTTTTTTTTTTTTTTTTGATGACCCGCTCAACAGCTGATCATAAAAGTAAATTCCTAAGGTAGACCCGCTCAACAGCTGGTCATAATATGATAAGGAAACTCCTACAAAAATAAACAAAAAGTTAATCACTCCCTCACACTTAAATCTAACATTGTCTTCAATGTTATAAAGATGAAATTAAAAACATGAACAAGGAGAAACTGTTACTACTTAAAGGAAGTGAGGAAGGATATTACCGTAGTCGACGCATAACCATGGGTTACCTCCCAAGAAGTGCTAAGTTTAAAGTCTTCAGCCAGACTAGGAAAGGAATAATCACTCGAATCATAAAATAACAGTCGGAACAACTGTGGATCTTCAAAACCAAATAGAGCTGACCAAAGGAAACTGCAATAAACCAAGAAAATGAACAAGACTAGCATGCCCTTATCTAGTTTCCTGATTAAGATATCTAAATCTAATTGTGGTTCAGGTTCAGGTTCTATGAAAGGGTCTAGATAAAATATTTTCATTGGCTGCCTTTCTTCATAGGTGGGATCCGAATTATTAGGTCCTAAAGTCTGGAAAAACTCAAATAGGAACTTAGAAGCACACAATAATAACCTAAATAACTGAGGATCCTCTAAGTCAATCAGATTTGACTTACATAATTGACCATAATGAGAGTAGTGGTCATTCTTAAGTAAATGTGTCGATTCTATTAACCTAAAGTACTTAGGCTTAGTCTCAGAACTTAATATTCGACACATTTGAAATATAAACGTTCCCACAGTTGGAAGAAAAATATTTGGTGGGAAAACAAAGTCAATCTGGGTATCATAGCCTGGGCAAACCACATCAACCAGAGGATGGGTTTCTAACGACTGAACTTCTTCCTGGACATCATTAGGTTCGGGAAAACGAGTATGAAGGTAATCTTGTAAAATGGTCGAGGCACAGATGTCAAGTCCTAAGTGAGGGGACTTTATGAGAGTTAAAGGTAAGGCACTAGGAAAGTGATTATCACTCCCAAACTTAGAGTTTTCAGTGTATCTAGATAGACTAGTCACAATCTCCCTAATTTCTAGATCATCAGATTCTTGGAAATGGTCAATTGATTCTTCTAAGTTATTATCAGGTAGTGCATCTTTACTCATCTCTACGGGTCTATCTTCTTCGTCTAAGACTATTGTTTCTAAGTCGCTAGACTCTAAAATAACATTTTCAGAATAAACCCGTTCCTCTAAACCACTATCGGCTTCGTAATCAAAAGGAAAAACTACATTGTCTAAAACGGTGGTATCCCTAATCAAATCCTCGTCCTTTTTAATAGGTGAATAATCATAAAAAATATTTGGATTTAAACTAGAAATAATATCATCATTACAAAGCTCAATTGGATTAATAGTTTCCTGATCACTATGCCTACATATTTCAGATTCTTCATTATTACTATCCTCATCATCATAATAGTACGAATATGATTGAACCTTATCTAAATAAGTAGTGTCATTTATTCTAACCTCGTCCTCTAAATTAGGCAAATATTCACCACTGATATCAAGGGTAAAATTGGAAACACTATTTTGAATAATTAGATCTTTTAGAGAAGTTCTTTTCTGGGTCTCTAACAAAAGCTTCTGGGCCGACTCACATGATTTCCTGACATAATCTAGGAAAGAAGGTAAAGAAAGTTCACTCGTTGCATTTTCGTCCATAACTAAGTTATTCATTTCTGACAACTTACGTGTTGTCTCAGCTAACTTACGTGTCGACTCTAGTAAAGAGGAATTATCAGAATTATTCTTGTAAGACCAATTCGTGTGTGGATAGTACTTGGTGATATACGCATTATTGTGTCTAATATGTCTCAATTGTATATATTGTTAGTATTCGATTTTGTATTTATTTTGTTATTTCATGTCTTTGTAGGTATTTTTAGAGAAATAAGCTCTTGCGACGAAATTGGCTCGTAAAGTGGTGTTTTACACCCCAGGATAGAGTACTAAAGGCACCCCAGAAATGCACCGGAAGCACCCCAGAAATACACCGGAGGAATCCCGAAAAAGTGTTGGAAACAACCCAAAAAAAGTGTTAAAGGCACCCACCAAAATTACTAAAGGCACCCTAAAAATGGATAAGGGCGCCCCCAAGGCAGCCGAGCTACTAAAGGCACCTGCGTTTTGGATTCAGGGCACTACACCCTTCTTCATCGTTTGAAAAATAATTTTGGCGGGAAAAAAATTCATTTTTCTGCAGAATTTTCTGTTGGATTTTTGAAGGAGTTTCAGTGAGATTCAATCATTGATTTTGATTGGGATGAACGTGATATGCCCAAACAATGGTGGTATGAGTGTTCTAATGCGTTCAGTTGGGCTGAATTTTCGTCGGGAAGAAAATATTCAACTTCGGAATACAGCGTGTTTGAACGTGCATGGATTGAGTAGTGATGGAGTTTGGTTGCTGCAGAAGTGTGGAGGAGTCAAACAAGGAAGTTCTGGAGCGTGTATACGTCGAAAAGATGCGTAAGAACATAAAACATAAAAGAAAATATTCATGAGTTAATGGTCGGATATCGAGAAGATTTTTGGGTTATTATGAATTTATTCTTGATCCTGTGACTATATAAAGGCTTTAGGAGACTCACAGAAGGGGGAGAGAGTTTAGGGGGAGAATAGGGAGACGTTTAGAGCATAAAAAATCGAGAAAAAAAAGTTACAGGAAAAACAATTTTTCTGCTGGTGAAGAAGGTACGAAGAACATAAGACCCTTAAAGACAGTCGTTCTTCAACAGTGCCAGTGACGGTATTCCTTTATCGTTTTCTGTAACAATTGATTTTGTAACAAATATAAGTGTTACAAAACCCGGTTTTATTCATTTTTCTCCCATTTCATCATTTGTGAACCATTTTTTAGCATTAATAAAGATGAATTTTGAGCATGTTTCCATGATAATAATGAGCTAATTCTCGCGTAATCAAGGCACGGAGGAAGCTATTTATGCATGAATAATTGGTAACTATTCTATTTTTCTCTAATTTGTATTTTATAATTCACTCAATCACTACTTTGTAGAATTTTAATTGTTTGCATAATTTTTCCTAATTAGTTGTGATTCAATTAGATAGGTTATGCTTTGGTTAGACAATCTATGCTTAAAGGATACAATTAATGTTTGAGAATATGCTTGATAATTTGTGAATTAAGAAAAAGAGATTTTAAAAATAATTAGAGTTTTGGAATTTTTATCATCATTTATTCATGTGTAATAGTGGAATCTAGTGTCTTGGTTATTTTCACTCTAAAAAAAAAACAAATTTGGATTTAAATTTTCTCTACTTTTAGTTTAAATAAATCTAAATTCAATTGCTTTCACAAGTCTTACGAACCTCATTCTTACCACTATCAAAATTCGATCAATTTTTGCCGCCGCCGACGCGGACTTGTTTTTAAGTTAGAGTTTTTAGATTTTTATTATTTTCTCTTTGTTCTATTTTACGTTTCTTTGGGTATATTTCTTTGTGCTACAGGTTTGGAGTTTGGACCGAAAAGAATTTAAGCCAAAGACTTTGGTGACTAAGAGATTAGGAGCCAAAGATAAAAGCTAAAAGAAAAGGAAAAGAAAGGCAAAGAAAAAAAAAATTCTTTTATTTTTTCTTTTATTAGGTTTTTAGATTTTATTTTATTTTTATTTCTTAGATTTTATTTAGATTTTATTTTTAGAAACTGTATATAGGGCTTTATTTTTGTTTTTTATTTTTATTTTTGGGACATTTGAACACTTGGACATTATTATTTTATTTTTAAACCCTACGGAAGGGTAGTTTTAAATATAAACTGTTTGCAAGGAAGGACGACGATTACGATATCGTCTCGGCCCCTCGGGTTCGTACATGACATAGGAGTCGTGGCCCGAGTCGACTTCAGCGGTTCTTCGCCCGTCTGGTATGGGAGGTAAGTTTTTTCGAAACACCCGCGAATCCCCTGTCAGCGGGTTTACTGTCTGCCTTAAGGTGAATATATGTTGAGGACTGAATACGTACTTTAATTTCCTAGTAAAGGGCAAGGACTGGCCATACAAGATAAGGGTTCGGATTTCATCACCGTTCTCTTCTTGCCCGCCTTAGGAAAACATATCCTACGCGAACCCAAGCCTAAAATATTGACTAGAACGAGACCTATAGGGTAACGTGCTTAATAGGAAAGTCGTTCGAAAAATATTGGTTGCTCTTCTAAGCATACTTTGAA
The DNA here is from genome assembly GCA_023531105.1 of Papaver atlanticum. Lineage (NCBI taxonomy): Eukaryota > Viridiplantae > Streptophyta > Magnoliopsida > Ranunculales > Papaveraceae > Papaver > Papaver atlanticum. Next base: position 4,868 of record JAJJMB010010768.1, on the reverse strand, counting down.
GTTCAGGAATATTACTGTAAGTCGATTAGAGCCGCCTTGTAACCCAAGGAAGCGTTGCCAAAGAGGTGGGGGTATCAAAGCTCCTCTGAGCTTCCCCTACTTCTCTTCGACTCACTTTATTCGGATCGATCTAGAGAGGTTTGCTTAGATTGTAACGAATTCCTTTTCGAAGGATTAGAAGCTGGTCTAGAAACAATCTAAGTGGAGCCATCATGCTTGTTGTTTGCTAGAAATTTTTAGGTTTGTTTTGGTGGAGTCAGCCTGCTGTGTGTTTGCTTAGAACCTCCCTTCTTTAGGATTTTTATTTTTATTTTTATTTTTTATTTTTTAGTGTATGCCAAAATCGCTCAAGTCCATTAGTGAGCGTGCTTGGAAAAGAGACACTTTTGGCCGTTTGATTAGTGACGAGCCTAGAGGTTTTTCTTTTGAAGACGGGGAGCTCGAAGACTCTTCTTTGGAGAGCCCTGTTTTTGGAAACTTCAATTTTGAGAATTTAAGTCTTAGTGAGGAATTCACCCTTAGGATTTTTACTGTGCCAACAATGACAACTTTGAAGGAGTACATGTACCCAACTAGGACCAACCGACCATCGTGCATTAAGTTGCCAGCCTCTACGGCTAGTTATGAGTTGAAACCTGTATTCTTCAGATGATCCCTATATTCTTAGGAAAAGATGATGAAAACCCTTACTTTCACATTAGGGACTTTGAAGAAATTTGTGGAACAATTAATATTAAAGACCTTAGTGAAGAAGTCTTGAAACTTAGGATGTTCCCCTTTTCCCTGAGAGATAAAGCCAAGACCTGGCTTAACAACCTACCATCTGAATCCATAAAAACATGGAAGGAACTTATTGATGCCTTCTATTTTAAATTCTACCCTAAGCATAAAACTGTAGCTGTTAGGCAGAAAATTAGTGCTAGTGTACAACAAGAGGGAGAATCTCTTTATAGGTTTTTAGAGAGATTCAATGATCTCTTATCCCAATGTCCTCACCATGGGTTTGACAAAATGAAACTAGTAGGGATTCTTTATGATGGTTTGGATTATTCGACCAAAGCCACGGTCGAGTCTTTGTGCGCTGGTGAGTTCACTAGTAAAAATGCTGATGATGCGTTTTCCTTCTTAGAAGATGTCGCTGAAAAATCCCAACAGTGGGAATCTTGTGTTGAACCCCCTAAAAGACTCTTAATCAATAGAAGTAGCACCAATGTAGTTGATACAGGCTTTGGGGCTGATGCTAAGTTTACTGCTTTATCTAGAAGGTTAGAAGCTTTGGAATTGAATCAATCTAAACATAGGTCTTTTGCTGAACCTGATAATAGGATTAGAGTCTCTCAAGTTTCTAGTTGTGGAATAGAACCCAATAACTCGTTTTGGGAAGGTCAGGATAGTGAAGAGCAAGCCCATGCTGTCTATAACAATGCTAGATTTGAAAACCGACAGAAGTTTGACCCCTACTCAGAGACCTACAACCCTGGTTGGAGAAACCATCCTAATTTCTCTTGGTCTAAAGGACAGAGTCAAGGACAGTCTAGTAATTCTCAGCCTCCCCCAGGTTTTGGTTATAATAAGAACCCTTCAGGTCAATCCTAGTTTCAGAACCTTTCTGAGAATAGAATAACTAGCTTAGAGGAATCTCTTAGCTTATTAAAAAGGAGCCAGGACATGTTCGTAAAGACCCAAGAAGTATTACTAAAGAACCAGGCTAGTTTTCAAGAGGAAACCAAGCAGAATTTTCAACATAATGCCAAGTCTCTTGCTAAGTTAGAACTTCAAGTTAGTCAAATGGCTAAGATTCTAAGTGAGAGAGATAATGGGAGTTTTCCTAGTCAAACTCAACCTAATCCTAGAGGAGTTCATGAAATAGGAGGAAGATCATCTGATCATGTGAATGCAATCAAAACCCTTAGGAGTGGTAGAGAAATAGACACTAAGGTTGCCATGCCTGATAATGAACATGCTGTAGTTCATCCTTCTGAATCAGAAGCTGAAGAGATTGATGGAACCTCTAAGGAGACTAATAAGGCCCCTGATAAGCCAAACTTTGTTCCAAGAGCCCCATTCCCACAATTGCTGGTACCAACTAAGAAGGAATCTACTTTTAATGACATTTTAGAGGTTTTTAAGCAGGTAACTATCAACCTTCCATTATTAGATGCAATTAGGCAGATTCCTCCTTATTCCAAGTTCCTTAAGGAATTGTGTACGCGAAAGTGTAAGCTCGGTGTCCATAAGAAAGCCTTCCTAGCTAGTCATGTGAGTTCTATTATTCAGAATACTACTACTCATAAGTATAAAGACCCAGGTTCCCCTACCATTGCCTGTACAATAGGGAAATACCGTGTTGAGAAAGCACTGCTTGACTTAGGAGCCATTGTGAACTTACTCCCATACCATGTGTACCTTGAGCTAGGACTTGGTGAGATGAAACCTACCCAGATAACACTTCAGTTAGCTGATAGGTCCGTAAAAATTCCTCGTGGTGTGATTGAGGATGTTCTTATTGAGGTCGACAAGTTTATTTATCCAGTGGATTTTGTTATCCTAGATACCCAACCTGTCCCTGACCCAGAGAACCAGATACCGGTAATTCTAGGTCGCCTGTTTTTAGCTACATCTAATGCGATCATCAACTGTCGAAACGGTATTATGAATCTATCTTTTGGTAACATGACTATTGAGCTGAACATTTTTCATATTAGTAAGCTACCCTCTGAACTAGATGACTCGAGCATAGAAGAGGTCAACATGATAGGAACATTAGTCGAGGAGTCATTACCAAACACTTTGTTAGAAGATCCACAAGAGAAATGCTTATCCCATTTTGGGATTGATTTTGATGATGATAATGTGATTAATGAGGTGAATGCTTTGGTAGATTCAACCCCTTTGTTTGACACTAGCAATGTTTGGAAATCTAAGTTCGAACCATTACCAGTTTCTGAGTCTACTCTAGTTCCTTCGTTAGGAAAGCCTCCTAAGTTGGACCTTAAACCATTACCAAATACCTTGAAGTATGTGTTTTTAGGCCCAGCTGAAACTTTACCTGTGATTGTAGCATCCAACTTGGATTGTGATCAGGAAAGTAGGTTAGTAACAGTTCTTCAAAACAACAAGGAAGCTTTAGGATGGACCATAGCAGACATTAAGGGTATAAGTCCTACCGTTTGTATGCATCAAATTTATTTAGAGGAAGATACCAAACCTTCTAGGGAGATGCAACGTCGACTAAACCCTAATATGAAAGAGGTAGTTCGAACCGAGGTTCTTAAGTTGTTAGATGCAGGCATTATCTACCCTATTTCAGACAGCAAGTGGGTCAGCCCTGTTCAGGTTCTCCCCAAGAAATCCGGTATTACTGTAGTCCAGAATGAAAACAATGAGTTAATCCCAACTCGAGTGACCACGGGTTGGCGTGTTTGTATTGACTATAGGAAATTGAACAAGGTCACTAGGAAGGACCACTTCCCCCTTCCTTTCATTGATCAAATGCTAGAGAGATTAGCTGGACATAGTCACTACTGCTTCTTAGATGGCTATTCTGGATATAATCAGATCGTTATTGCCCCTGAAGACCAAGAAAAAACTACTTTTACCTGTCCCTTTGGTACCTTCGCGTATAGACGCATGCCTTTCGGGCTTTGTAATGCCCCTATAACTTTTCAGCGTTGTATGATGAGCATATTTTCTGACATGGTAGAACGGTTTTTAGAGGTCTTTATGGATGATTTTTCAGTATTTGGTTCGTCTTTTGATGAGTGCTTGCATCATCTGTCATTAGTTTTGACTAGGTGTAAGGAGAAGAATTTAGTGCTTAATTGGGAGAAATGTAATTTCATGGTTCATTCAGGAATTGTTTTAGGGCAAATCGTATCATCTAAGTGTATAGAGGTAGATAAAGCCAAAGTTGACCTTATTAAGACTTTACAGGTCCCAAAAACCGTAAGAGATATTAGGTCATTCTTAGGGCATGCAGGTTTTTATCGTCGATTCATTAAGGATTTTAGCTTCATTTCTATATCTCTTTGCAATTTGCTTGCAAAAGATGCTAAGTTTGTCTTTGATGATGCTTGTTTAGAGGCATTTGAGAATCTTAAGACTTTACTCACTACCGCCTCCATAGTCCAGGCACCCAACTGGAACCTACCCTTTGAGATCATGTGTGATGCTTCAGATTTTTCTATTGGTGTTGTGCTAGGTCAGCGAGAAAACAAATTACTCCATGTGATTTACTATGCTAGCAAAACTCTGAATGATGCCCAGTTGAACTATACTACTACGGAGAAGAAACTGTTAGCCATTATGTTCGCCTTAGACAAGTTTAGATCCTATCTCTTAGGTTCTAAGGTTATAATCTTCACTGATCATGCTGCTTTGAAGTATCTTCTTTCCAAGAAGGATACAAAACCTAGATTGATTAGATGGATCCTTTTGTTGCAGGAATTTTCCTTAGACATTAGAGACAAAAAAGGTGCAGAAAATGTAGTAGCAGACCACTTGTCTAGGCTTGTTGTGGATACCCCTGATGATTCTTCTCCTGTTAGAGACAGTTTTCCTGGTGAACAACTGTTCTCTGTTACCCAATTACCTTGGTATGCGAATATAGTGAATTATCTTGTTACTGGTCGAATTCCCCAGCATTGGGGTAAACAAGATCGTTCTAGATTTTTAGCTGAGGTTAAGCACTTCTTTTGGGATGATCCTTATTTGTTTAAGTATTGTCCAGACCAGATTATTAGGAGATGTATACATGAAATTGATCAGTCAAGTATTATTTCCTTTTGTCATGATCATGCTTGTGGGGGTCATTTTAGTGCTAAGAAGACTGCTGCTAAGATATTGCAGTGTGGATTCTATTGGCCTTC
>JAJJMB010010762.1:412069-454219 GCA_023531105.1 Papaver atlanticum | reverse complement strand
TTGTAAGGAATTTGTTAGTATCATTCTTTATAAAGAATTAATTTACTTTCTCTTGGTTTTAACGAATCCCCTAGCTTGTAGATACCAGTGTTACGAAATATAATTAAATTATATCTAAAGACCTATGGATAGAAGTGTTTATAGCAATCTGACTCTATGGACAGAAGTGTTATCTCTATAAACGTACCGCCAGCCTTCGATGGCTCGAATTACTTATGGTGGAAAATTGCTATGTGTGCCTTTCTTCAAGCGCGTGATTTTCAATCATGGGTTCGTGTTGTTAATGGATATAATCCTCCATTAGTTACAGTAAACGGTGTAACTGTTGTAAAGGATTTTGGTGAGTATGATCATGTTGAGATTCTCACTACAAAGCAAAATTCCGACGGATTAAATGCTATCATCCATGCCATTACCCCAGATCTTCAGCACCATGTGACTTCGTGCACTAAGTCTAAAGATGTTTGAGATATCTTATAAACCGTATTTGAAGGGAATACCTCCAAGAAAGAAGCTAGGCTTCAAAGTCTAAATTCTGATTGGGAAAACCTTTGTATGGCTGATGAAGATTTATTTGATGAGTTTAATCACAAAGTGTCTGAAATTGTTAATGCATCTTTTGCATTAGGTAAGACTATTCCTGAAAAGGAAATTGTGATGAAAATTCTCAGATCATTGCAAGCTAGATACGATTCTAAGAAACATGCCATCGTTTAAAGAAATAACCTTGAAACACTTTCCAGAAATACTCTTGTTGGGAAGTTAAAGATCTTTGATCATGAGCATATATCCAAATCTGGAAAGGATATTGCATTCAAAGCACAAAGGAACTCTAAACTACTTGATAAAAGTAAAAGTGTTGGTAACTCTGTGGATGATCCTATTGAGACTGATTCATCAGATGAAGATCTTGACAACTCAGTCTCTCTGATCACAAGACAGTTTAGAGATATTCTTTCGAAGAGAGGTAAACGGTTCACCGAAGATAAACTCAGATCATCAGTTAAACCTCATGATCGTGTTCCTCCTAAAAAACAGGGACACTTTCGATACTGATGATGAAGATATGCCACAGTACTTCAAGTGTAAAGGTTTTGGTCATTTTGCCAATGAGTGTCCAAATCGTAGAAAATACACTAGAAACAAAGGTCTTGCTGTAACTCTGGATAAAATGTCTGATCAATATGATTCAAATGAAGATTAAAAATCAAGTGTAGCACTCCTTGGCAAAAATATTAATTTTGATAATTGTAGCAATACGTACATCAATATTGATATTCTTCTTGGAGAAACTTCGTCGACCACTTTGGAAGATAAAATGGATTTTACTCGATCTACTGAAAAATATATCTGACATGTTTCATGTACTTCAATTTGTTTAGCAGCATGTTCGGCTATGGTGCCTGAACCATCCTCCACATTGACATGTTCTTATTGTACTATTAAGGGTCATGAACTCTCTAATTGTTTCAAGTACAATCATAAAGTAAAATATGTCAACAAACTGCAACGTAGAGTAAATCGATCAGCAAACAAGCTCAAACTTGTTCTGAAGTCAAATACTTCCGAGGTATGTAAATTTAACTCATCTCCTAAAACGTTGATTTCTAAAGAAAAAATTAGATCTTTACAGAAAAGAACTAGGTTTAAACGATTTACAAAAGGGTGTATTGAAATTTCTATGCAGGTACCTTGTGGTGAACAGTAATCTGTTTACCCCAACACAATCTAATTATGTTAAAGGTGCATCTTGTATCATGTGCCCGAATTCAAAGAGACAAGAGGTGCACACAATCGGGTTTTAGGAGCATAATTTTTTTTGTTTTTGTTTTTTGAATTTCTGCCGCTCTTTTCTTATTCTCAAACGAATTTGAAAAGGTTTTACACTATGTTAGAGCATAGCTCGGTTGAACTCACCAAGCGTTGGTATGTCAAGTTTGGTTGTCATATTTTAGTAAATCAAAACTCATTTAAAGATTCGCTTGATTATATACTAGAGTCAACTTCGTATAGGTTAGCTTGAAAGTATTAGGATATGAGACTTACAAGTATTACATGAAGACTTGAAGAATGTGAAGAAGTGTGGAACTAGAACGACAAACATCATCCTTCCTCTTGAGGTTAGTAATATTTGACTTGAATTGTTTCATTCTCTAACGTATCTTTCAAGTCGTGCATATTGAAAACATAACTGCGAAGCTGTGTATGATACTCTTGTTAGACATAGTATTAAGGAATACAATACAAGGTTTATTGCTTAACCATTAAACTTTATATATAAGACATCGACATGATCATATGAATGCTATTGTGATTATGTATGGGTATGAGTGAAGATTTCATCCTAGGAAACAATGTTTTACATTCGTTTAAAGGAAGTAAGTTCATGTGCAACCGAATACAGGTAGTTACCATAAGTTGTGGGGGACCGATCCTAGTACCTAGTCAACCGAATTTTGGTAACTAGTGTGACTATGCACAGTACTCACATGGAGATAGAACCGAACTTGTTTTGGTAGAACCGTGAAACCCATGATTGGTGATTTTATAGGATAATCAATCACATAGTTCTTGGAATTCAGACGAACCAATTCTAAACTTGTTTGGAAGTGTGGCAAATCGTTTCCAAGATTGTAAGTATGAAAAGGACTTGCAAAGTAAAGATGTTGACATACTTTGAACATGTGCAATAACTCTTATCATTATTTGTTCAAAGATATTCCTTAATAGCTAAAGGAGAATCCCAGGATCGAAATAAATTGAGAATCTTTTAATTAAGGTTTCTTAGTTTTTATATGCTATTTAATCTCCAGCAACTAAATGCATATCTTTAGAAAATAATAACTAGTAATGTGCATTTACTGATTATAGATTTTTCTATTGGGATTTCGGTCAATATTTGGACAGTGCATTTCCAGGAGTTATGAAAACCGATTTTGTGTTTATTGCATATCTTTGAGAATATTCGGTTTTGGAAATTCCTTGGTATCCAAACTTCCTTGTCTACAAATACTGAAGTTTGCTTTCCTAGCAAACTAATCCTCAGAGCCAGTAAAACTACCTTAGTTGTGTTGTTACTGGTGGAGCCGCCTATTCGGAGAGGAAAGTAACCTAATTAGGCGAAATTTCTTATGGCCACTCAGTTTAAAGACTTCTTTGGGATTGAGAAGCTCTATTAGTACCGTTGGTGGGAAACTAGATAATTGTAGTTTATTTTAGTTTTCGATTGATTTGTTTGACTAACGGTTGTTGAACTTTGATTGCACCTAGTTTGTTTATGCTTGAGAATCTTCTCTTCTGATATAAGATTCACTCAAACTAGATCGAAGTTTCGACGGGGATCTTTAGACTGTTTGTAGATGTAAAGACGTCTTGTGATAATCCAACGTTAACAGACTCCGTTCTGTGTGTGATTGATCACAAGAGATTCAAGTTGATTGTGTGCAGGTGATGATTGAAGATCAAAGAAGATTTGAAGACAAGAAGACTTTTTGGGTTCATAATCTTTGGTGTGCACAATACTTGTTTCGGCTGGAAAGGGATCCAACTATAATCGGTTTATCTTTGTGATAGATTAGATTGATTAGTTGAGTAGATCGGCATCAATACACTTCTTTGTGATTAATTGTATTGATTGCATAGTCTAAACAATTACTTCGGTAGTTGTTGATAGATTGATCTAAGGACCCGAAAAAGGAGTTTATTGGTTAAACGGAAGAGCCTTTGTCAAACTCATATCACATTGTTTGAAAAGAGTTATTATCGAACAGATTTGTTGTTCCTTTACTGTTTGGAATACGAACCAAAGGAATTGTTCCAAGTGCGTGACTTACTGCAAGTTGGAGGCGCAGGGATACTGAGGAAACTAGGTGAACTATAGGTTTAGTTGCTTGGTCTCAACTATACGAAGTTGGTTTGATTTTGTATAGCGTCTTAATTCTGAGAGTATTCAATTCTGGACTAGGTCCCGGGTTTTTTTTTGCATTTGCGGTTTCCTCGTTAACAAAATCTTGCTGTGTCATTTACTTTTATTTTCTGCAATTATAATTGTGTTTATTATATTTTAAAGTAAATCGCACAAACGTTAATTCCTATTTTACTTGATCGACAATCCTTAGAGTTTGGTTAAGTCCGAACCTATTATCAAGTAAACATACTTCGTTGTTGTATTGTATCGATCTCGTATCCATAGACGATCACACGAAGTGTGAACCGATTAGATGTATTGTCTCGACTCAGTCCATAGATAATCACTTTCAGAAAAGGACTTATAGGTGGAAAAGTTTTAGATTGAGGTATATTTGGGTACCCTCGTCTTTTTACACTATTTGATTATTTAAACGGGGTTAAAATCGACAACTCTACCTTTTTTAGGGTTGGGTATTGTTCGTACGTGAATCCTACTTACTTTGTATATAGGTTCCGTAACCCTACATTCTTTTTCCTTCTCTGAAAAACTCTTTTTATCAAAAGATTGCTTGTGGAGCTAGCTTTGTGTATTTCTTTCACAATCCCATACTTGAATGGAGACTCCAAGTATCATATCTTCTGATGGAAAAGATGTTAACATGATTTTTAAGTCATCAATCATGAAGGAAAAAGGTAAATCTCATTCCTCGACAACTTTTAAGAGAAAAATGAAGAATATGAAGAAACCAATGGCTAACCCCACAAATATTCAGAAGTTTTCTGGTGTTCTTGAAGAGTTGAAAGAAACAAGGATGGAGATGCAGCAAATAAAGGTATTGTTCTAAGATCTCTTGAAATTCAGAAGGCCCTGGTTCGGCATCAGTCAAGAAGGTTTGTTGGAATTGACTCCTTTCTCCATGAACCTTATGTTCCAATGTCTGTTGACGACAAGGAGTTCGAGGACGATAAAGAATTTTTAAAGAATCTTAATGTCTAGGAAACTTCTTATGAGAATTTATTCTAACGTTTTAAGAAGGATAACTGGGGTTTGGAATAACAAATATTGTTATTACATATAGCTATTTCAACGATTTTCATCTGCAATGTTTTTAGATTTATTTGTTTAAATTCTAAGTTATTTGGAAGATGATTTTGCAGTATTAATCTTTATTGGTTTTATATATTGCAAAAATATTTTATGGGATATGTGTGTTTACGTCCCTGAACTACGATTATCTCATATATGCTAAAAAGTTAAGTCTATTGTGTCTGTATGCAAATACTGATAAAAGATAGAATGAACTTTTGAAAATTCCGCAGTATTGATCTTTCCCTGATCCACTTTTATGTGAAAGTACTGTGTGGCTCCGTAAGTTCTCTTATGTTGAGCATTTCCGATTAAATTAATCTATAAGGTCCTCTTGTGATTAATTTATTCGATTTTACCAGACACAAATCCATGTGGTTTGTTAACGTCCAAAGAAATCCTTCCTTTCTTGTAAAAGTAAGGTCGCTCATGTTGTTCTTTCGGGAATGACATATTATGGGGGAGAGTTCTTAATTGAACTTGTGCTTAATTGCCATATCTTTGTGGGGAGTGGGGCTGTGGAATATTGTAGGAGTTATCTTATATCTTTATAAACTCCTTGATGAATACACTAAGTTTCGACTATGTGAAATCATCGAAACAAAGTTGATATGTTCTCTTTTAGTCATGAATTATCTCTTTGAGAATTTCATTATGATCCCGTAGTTTTCGTACCTTTGCCAATTTATATTGACAAAAAGGGGGAGAATTATTTGGTTGTTTACACTACATACATATGGTTTACGGATCATTATGTAAGGGGGAGTGGTTTTCATTGTGAGATGAAGTATTGACTAAGGGGGAGTGATACATATCACCATAGTATTATTGTCAAAGTTGTGATGCAATTGGACTTTAATGCTGTGTAATAATACTATGACATTGTATAACAATGATTAAGAACAACTGTTTTGTTATTGTTATGGCTACGGATCTTCAACAACAATGATGCTGAGTTGAACACGTTCAGAATCACTGGAGTACTTGGAGTAGCGAAGAATTCAAGGAGTGTTGAAGAGCCAAGGAAATCAAGCATGATGGATGGGAAGCTACAAATTTTATTCATTTTGTAATCCATATGTATTGATAGTTTTGTCACTAAAATTGACAAAGGGGGAGATTGTTAGAGCATTGCTCGGTCGAACTCGCAAGCGTTGCTATCTCAAGCTTGTTTGTCAAGTTTAGTTGATCAAAACTATAGTCTTGATTTCTAGTCTATTTATAGCTATGTCTCGGATTAGGATAGAATGTGTAGTTGAGCTTTAGACTTCATGACGTTCATCGATTGAAGACGAAGATCTACTGAGGAGAGCTTGGAGGAAATTCATCAACAAAAGGTATGTGGAGACTAAAACTTATCTATCACTCATAAGTCTATTCTACTCTATCTTCTAATGAGACTAAGTCGTATAGCTATATAAAAAAAAATTAATTATACACATTTGATATTTCGAGCCGAGTTTATCTCGCGTATCGCATTTATCTTAAAACTCTCACGGACAAGATGTCAGAGAAAACTCAGGAGAAAGGAAAATCCAAAGAAACAACCCCTGCTGCTGATCCCGAAATCTCTCCAATCCACGTGGTAGATGATGATGAAGTCCGCAAAGATGCAGATGACCCACCAGCAAAGGAATCCACAGGTTTCATCTCTCGTGAAGACCTGGAATGTTTTTTGGAGGCTCGAGGAAAAAGACATCATCTGTCCACCGTCACCAACCTCCATATCCTGATGCTACACAGAATCCCTCTCCCAAAAGACTATACTTCTCTAACGTTCACACTTTACAATGGAACAAGGAATGCTCAAGAACATGTTTCTCGATTCCTGGAAGAACTAGGCGAACATGAACACAACCATGTCGTCCGTTTGAAGGAATTCTCAAAGTCTCTGACGGGTAGAGCATACACCTGGTATAACAACATCGCACCAGGGAGCGTCACCAGTTGGGGAGAAATAGTTAATGCTTTCTACCGGAAATATTTCTTCGTCTCAGAATAAGTTACTCTTTCTGACTTAGGAAGAATATTTCAGAAGAACAGTGAGCATCCAAACGACTATGTGAAGAGATTCTGAGTCCAAGCTTTGGATTGCCATGATCCAAACGTTACTGAACAACAGCTTGTAGAATTGTGCATCAACGGAATGATCCCGGTCTATAGAGATTTGCTGGAGAATCTCCGATTCAAGACTTTCTCAGAGCTTCATGAGGCAACCAAATGGTCAGCAACCATCGCTCCGGCCTTACTAGAACGGACTAAAGTCGCAAAGGCCGAGGAACCGCGAGAAGCTCGAGGTAGCATCAGGCGTCTGATTTATAAACAGTATAATCTCCAACCTTCCACAAATGTTGTCGTTGAAGGAGGCAAGAGGAAGGCTGAAGCACAACAACATAAGAACGCTTCTCCAACATCCCAGCCTGCAAAAGCATTAAGGAAGGACAACCAAACTCGAAATGTACAATCACCAACTCAGCGTCAGCAAAATGACCAGACAGACCCAGACTTTCCTTTTCCCATTGAAGAGGTGATCGAGCTATTAGAAGTCTGGATCCAAGATGGTGCAATCAAACTGCGTCCTGTTAGGAGAGAGCCAACAGAGGAGGAAATGGAGAATCCGCGCTACTGCCGCTTTCATAGGTTTGTCAATCATCCAACAAGCGATTGTTGAATCTTGAAACGCATATTTAAAGAGAAAGCCGACTAAAGAGAACTGGGGACTGAAGGGGTGCACAGGAATCCCCTTCCAATCTGGACCTTTGCACTCTCTGAACAACCGGTCAAAGAAGCCGTCCAATCCCTGATCGAGCATGTATATGAATTGCTTTATCTGTCAAGAGCTCAAAGGAAAGACATGTTCATGGCTTTGAATCACATAGTGTCGGGAAAGCGCTTGTTCATCCCATAAACGCTTCCTGCACCTCCAGTCACAGACAAGGAGATGTACGACTGGGGACTTCTCACCACAGTTCATCTCAAAGGAAACGAATTCAAGAGAGCATTGGTTGATGTTGGAACGGCCGTCAATATTATTCCTTTAAAGACTCTCAGAGTTGCAGGTATTACTCGACAAGAATTTATCCATGCTCCTATCTCAGTGGTGGACCACGAAGGAATACCCAGAGATGCATATGGTTACATCATTCTCAAAATGAAAATTGGTTCAACCCGGGCAGAAACCAAATTTCACATAATCAGATAGGATCCTGGATATGACATGGTCCTTGGACGAACGTGGATCCATGCTGGAAAGGTAACTACTGATGAAACACCTTCAATCGCACATTTTTCTGGTATAGAAAGCTCTAATTCAGGAGAAGTAGAGGACATCCCGTCGTCAGAGTACCTGGAGGAAATCAAAGCCCTGATGGAGTTAAAGCAAAGTCCTGAAGAAGACGCACTTGCATTCCTCCAAAGGTTCCGCACTCAGTCAAGTCTTATTTCCCCTCACGCGTCCATATTATCTACTTTCAATCATGCTCTCCTAGCCCGAGGAATCTACTCCGTTAACAACTCATCTGTTGCAAGATGCTATGAGTGGGTAACCTCACCTCAGCAATATTTTACTAAGTGGTTGAATGTGGAACCTTTCCGAATCGAGCATTTTACTGAGACATTCATTGCTGAAATGATGTCTAAAAAATACCTTGGATATTCTCCCACAACCTTGCATGAGTGTCCACATGTGCCATAAAATCAGAAGACTTCCACCGTGCGAGCATGGAATCCCACCATAATGGGAATGCCGAACCAGTAGAAAATATTCAGAGCAAGAAAAATCAAGCCTAACAAGTTCCATGAAGGAGATTTGGTTCTTAAAACGACCAAATGTAATCTTCATTCTGTAAAGAACTCAAACTGGGAAGGGCCCTTTATGATTGCTAAGTCTGTTGTTGGGGGATAATACAAGTTGGCTGATATGAAGGGAAAGACGAGCGTGCCAGAAATACATGAGAATTGGCTTAAAGCCTAAGGTCTGAGACATTCAGTATTTTGGGTGTTATATGTTCAAGGCACAAACGCTCAAGATGTCTAACATTTGCATTTTAGGATTTTCTTTCACCTCTATTCTCAATTCCTCCAAAACGTTTGCAATACTAGCATTCAGTATTTGAATTCAACAATTTATCAAAAGTTTGTTTTACTTAAAGAAAATCTTTATAAAACCCAAAAGAAAATCCCCAATCCACTTATCCAAAACCAATTAAAAAATCGAAACCAAAATAAAACCTCACACCTCTCATGAGTTCAAAGTTCAAGAGATTATATAAGGAAAATTAAAGGAAACCGGCAAAGTACGATTTTTTCTCTTTTGCAACTTTCAAGTCATGCAAAGCCACTTTCTCCAACTCCAGCTCTTCGATCAATTGGTAATTTTGGCTTCTTTCTTCATCACAGCATCACTGGAAAAGGGTATGTTCTTTTCACGAGAGTTCTTGATCATATTGATTCTTTGACGAAGCCACTTCATATTGAAACCAAGTCTCTCATAATTCTTAAATTTGTACTCCCAATCAAAGAGTACATCTGAAGTAACAACACTTCTAGTTCTGGTTCGCATATCATCTATGACACGCAAGATAGGTCCTACTTTCATCGTCAAGAAGTAACTGTGTTTGGGGTCTTTTGTAACAACGATATGAAAATCCACCAACTAGTTCATGGTATGGAAGTAACTCACCAAATGGAGGATCGAAGGAAATCCTTGCATTAAGGTATTCGTGCACTACCATATGATTCTCTATCATTGGAGCAGATTCCTCTATCATTGGAACAATTTCTTCAATCGCTAGAGCAGAAGCAGTCTCTTCTATCACAGTTTCTTTTATCCCCAGCCTGGTTTCTTCTATCTCTGAGGTAATGGCGACTTGAGCCTCGTTCTCTTCAACGACTTCAGTAGCAACATTCTCACGACCCTGAGATAGAGAGATGGTAATATCATCGTTTTGATTCACCATATTGTTCGAATCATCATTATTAGCTCGGTTATCCTCAACCTCGTCATTTGGCACCTAATATGATGATTACATGGGATTAGAACACTCCAGGCATGGAAATCAAAATAAATCATGAAGTTCATAATGTAAGTCATTTAACATCATTAAAGTTCTTCATTATGCATTCAATACATGAACAAATAGTGTAAAAGTCATAAAAAGACGTTTTACAACAAGCTCATTTGAGGAGATTTTATACTGCCTTGTATAAGACGACGAACTGGGAGCAATTGGTAAGGAATCTAAGATTGAGCCATATGTAATTCTCTTCATACGGGTGTTGTCTACAAAATATCCAAAATTCATAGCAATTGGATGAAAGACCAAAAAAATGTGGCTGAAACATCGAACAACATGACAGCTGAAAATTTTCTGAAAACTTCCTGGAAGTTTACTGTTTCGTCAATTTAGGCTCCTAAACGTGCTCAAAAGACGAAAATCTTCTTTGAAAAATCTTGTAAATTTCATGGGCATAATAAAACTGGGTAGACCACGAAAATCCAACATCGGACGAAGATTATACAACATTTTTGCTAAAAGACGGAGTTCTGAATTTTCTGGTGACGTATTTCGGCAAAACTTTTCATTCATTCACATGGGTTCTCATTCATTCATTCACAAATAAGCAATTTTATACTTTTATGAATAAAATACAAGATGGACACTTACTCGAGTGGTCTCTAGACCGTTCGAGGGATCGATATTGCCGGTGTCACCATTAGAAGCATCGTTACCTTTATTCGGTTCCGGGGAATTCTCTTCATCGCCATCTTTCGAAGACGAATGAGCATCATCAGCGCCATCTTTATCTATGATAATCTCCTCCAGAATATGTCAACAACAATCATTATTGCTTCATTCAAGAAATATCATAATTGATTATGTAAAGAAATACTTACATCGACTTCTTCTTCATCGGCACTGGATTTATCAGTTGCTTTCCCAAGAACGAGTCGAAGACCGTCAATGCTTGATGGAGCAAAACTCGTAAACAAATTAATGAATATTTGTTTTGATCCTAATTAAGCGGACAAGAAAAGTCATGATGGAAGAAGCGCTAACAACTTCCCAAAGAGACAGCTGGGGACTTTATAGTGTTCGGTATCATCCTGTAATCCTTACATCTAGATTCTCCACCCCGAAGGCTTACTGCTATTTACGAGAAATCCATATCAATCTGAGGTCTCACAGTACGACCATCCTGTGGTAAAGTTAATGAAATGATTAAGATATAATTATTATGTCCTTACAAAATGATAAGAAAAATACTTACTGGTGAACATCCTGGAGGAGTTTTTCGTTTATCGCCGCCAGAAGGATATTTCAATCTCGGCCGAGCGGAGATCATCTCAGTAGTAGGAGGTTCTTGTGAGGGGGTCTGAGCATCCATTACAAAGTCATGGAGGCGCTCAAGTTGCTGGGTCCAGAAGTTTATATAACACAGTGTTGATGGTGGTTTTTAGTTTAGGGCGAAAACTATAAAAGTCTGTCTAGCTGACCCGTGTAAGAAATAGTAGACCTTGATATGTCTATATTCCGCAAGGAGTCTGAAGAATATATTAAAATCTGATGAGCGCCTATGCCGCTCTTCATATTGTATTGAAACTCAAGCTCCTAGATGAATTGTTCACAAGTATAGAGCCTAATGAGTATTTAATCTCTTGCCTGCATTATTCACTAATGTATGGCTTGCTGAGTATTTTTCCTATGCTATGTTCCCCGGCTGAACTCTTAATATTGACATGACATGACGATTAATGTTCCCTCGCAGTTGAGTAGCATGAATCTCCCGAAGTACTGTCAGGATTAAGATCTACATGAAAGTACTTATTCGGAAGCACGCTGCGCTGCTCTCTGAGAAAAAGATTAGTGATTTTGTGCCAATGCACATAAATCATCAAATTTGATTAATTTTGTGACAGCTCGCAATTTTATTTTTTTAAACTAATTTTACCAATTTACAAAAATTAGGTTTTTGCGGCCTGCGCAATATCTCAAACCATATTGGTCGATACCAAACCTAGGTAAGCTAGGAAATTAATCCATAATGGATTAGTAGGAGCAGGATCCTACGAAAAGTTGGAAAACAAGAAATAAAGGGAAGCTACGGAAAATAAAGGCAGCAGCGCAAGGAGGCGCGGCCACGCCGCTTGACCGGCCGGCGTGCCCTAGTCGGCGCCGCCCATGGCCGACCGGCCCGCCCCGTATAACTGCATGCCGGCCCCTCTTTCCCATTGACCAATCAAAGCGCTCTAAATGCGCAACCTATACTTTTAAATTAAATTTGGAAGTTTTTTTTGCGCTGCACAATATCTTGATCCCTATTGGTCGATTTAACTAGGTTGAACGACTTCCAAAGGTCACCCAAGGTTGGCCGAACATCTGGGAGCAACTCCTAAAGAATATGGACATGAGCTATATGCCAAAAGTTTCATAATGGATGTCTAGTATAACATACTAAAAAATCACATCAATCGGATTAACGAGTTAAAAGATACATCTTAAAAGGCGAGCTAGGTCATGGCTGAAAACTGACAGAATTCCTCTTGAATTCTTCCTGAGTTTTACTGTCGGGCTGTTTTCACCTCCTAAACAAGCTCCAAACCTAAATATTCCCTTGTTGGAAGATAGGAAATTCTTTTCTGATAAGAATGGAGGGCGGATCATAAAAATCCGAGTTCGTATGAGAATTCTATAGCAGTTTTGGTACGGTCCCTCTGTTATTTCAACCAATCAGAATTCTCCTAACCCGCGGCCAGCATTCACAATTGCTAGTCAAAGTAGGCTAGTCACGCTGCCTACAAGGGTCTTAAATAAATTAGCGGAAACCAATAACCGTCGCAAATCATCTCAGCCATCCAACTTGGCTAGCCAATTTAACCGGTTCTGATTTTATCTGGACCAACCAATAGGATGTCAAAATGGCTACCATCCATCATTCTCCTATAGGGACCGACCACCACATCTTTTATGTACATGGATAGCTCCTGAAAGCTGATCCAAGATGGCCGGCCGCAAGTCTCATGGCTTGACTTGTAACAAATGACCGCCCACCGCCTAGCTTGCGCGTGATTGGTCAAAATAATTAGGTCTTGCAAGCAAGACCCATTCAGCAACTTGCTACATATTTTCCACGAAAATACTCGAGACATCAAACATGTCACAAACTGGGGGATGTTCATCAGGGTATTGGTCTAGCGGTTTACAGCGTGCGGTGTGCAACACGCCCATTATGAGAAAGTGCCAGGAAAGGCGGACAGTTAGTGGCAGCAGAGAAGTAGTGGGTGTAACCGACCCGTCTTCCCTCATAGTAAGACGTGGTTTTCAACATTTTTACACGATCCCCACTTCTCCATCACTCAACTACTTCCACTTCCTATGAGATCAGGGTGCGTTCAACTATGAATGTATAAATAGGTTTTCAACATATTTCAACAAAAAAATAAGTGTTATCAACACAAGTATCCATAAAAAACCAAGAACTGATAGCTTATATTCCGTAAGGAAGTTCCACATTCTGATACGACCATTTCTTGGTTTAGGCCAGTATTGTACAGATTGATCTCTCGAATCTAAAGTACTCCCGTGCAGTGCGTTTGTTTAGGATTTAGATTCGTTTCTTGGCGGCACATCCAAATTTACCATTTTTAGCAGAATAAGTTTTTACCCCAAAACAACTGGCAACCACAGTGGGAGATTAATCTCTCGGTTGCAAAATCAGTTTCTCAATATTCATTCAAGTTTTCTCAATTTAAAAAGGGTGGATCTTAGATCCAATTCAATCATTAAATTCAATTTAGGTTCAACAACCAATTTCAATTCCGGTGTTCCTTTCGCAAGGAAGCTTCACAAAAATGCTTTTTCAAGCAATGCTACTGGAAATGCCTTAGATAGCTGAGCACCAGTAAATATCCCAGATAGAAGGACCAGAAAGCCGCGTGGATACACAAGGAGACGTGACTACTACTTAGAAGGGCACAATGGCTTCTCTCGAGATCCGGATGGAGCAACCGCCTTTTCTGCAACACCATAAGTGTTATATGGAGCAATCCGGAAATGCCTCAAAGTTATCACTGATATTAATATCGCCAGGGTCCACACCCAGAGAGATAAAGGGAAGATTCGCATAGCCGTTGTTCCAATATAGAGATAGTCGACAACAAATCTCAACACCAGTGGCGTCCTAGAAAGGCACCTGCAGAGATCACGAAAGCAAAGGTCTATATCTATTCCACCACTGCTACCATTTTATGGTCAGGAGTATCCGCTATCACTTCATCAGCAAAACGTGTAGATCCAAACCATGGTATAATTCAGGGAATTTGTACATCTGCAGTAACAAAGAAGGCTTGACGCATCTTCAAATCATCACAAAGGGGTTCGCCTATTATGCCAACCCAAGCAAAAGCAAGCAGGCCAACCCAAGCAAGAGCAAGCCTATGATATCTTCAGATGTACTGGAGCCGACACGTCAAGAGAGCAGTCTCAAGAAGATAACGATGCCCGCGTCATCATGCCAGGAAAGAATCCGCAACCAAGGAGATCCGAGAAGTTACTGCACCAAAAGGACCCACGTTTCCCATATTTCCTTTGCCCAGGGAAGCAGGTAATGCTGAAGAACATATCTCCCATCTTTGGAATACTTAGGAGGAATACGAGTATCACCAGATGTTATGACTCGAAGAGTTCTCCAAATTGCCTACTAGAAGAACCTACACCAGGTACAACAACAACGAGCCAAACAACACCTACGATTGGTTCCAGATGATGATGCTCCCTACCATAAATATTTTGTCATTCCCAAGCCGATCACTCTCAAGACTTGGACAAGATGTTCCAGCAAAATAACAGGCATCTCGATGACTACGTCAAGAGATCCAGAATTGAAGTCCTCGACTCCCGAGTCTACTGCTGGTTCTAACACATCAAGAGATAATTCCCAAAGATATACACCTCATCAGCAACGTCACCCACGAACATGGCATGTAGTTCAGCAATGTTACGGGTCATTTTGCAAAAACTCTGTCAGAAACATTTTTACAATGCCTTCTGGAAGAACTGAAGCTGGCACTAATTGGTGAAGAATATAGGGGTGATCTATATACCGAACGATTTGCATGGAAGTCTTCTACAACATACTAAGAGGTCACGTTAATCCAATGAATGTGTTATAAGTGGCAGTCAAAACTCTCGATTACGTGACAACTGAAAATCTACAGAATTCTTCCTGAAAATTCTCGGTGTCAGGTCCTTTTCACCCACCAAACGGACTCCGAATCAAGAAATTCTTTTTTTAGAAGTTATATCTTCCTCTTATCTAAATAATGAGAGGTCAACCACCTCATTCCAACGTCGGATGAAGATTTTGCGGCCGTTCTGGCAAGAAGACACAAATCTAAAAATTTCATCAAGTCAATACACCAAGGTCGCACTTACAATCAGACAAGCAATAATAGGAGAGATTACACACGCATGGAATCAGGGAGGATCCACTTCACCAAAAATAAAAGAGGGGAAGGAAGGAAAGGAAGAAACTCATCCTTTGGGTCATAACGGCCGATCAAAGCCTTTTAATGCTCGTGGTCGTGGATAGCGTCACCACCTATGCTCGCCTAAAGATCGTGGACATAACTACCACTACTTATGCCCCTCTCGCTCATCCAATATTCGTAGTCGTGTTTACCAAAGCCCATGACCACCATTACCACGCCTCTCCCTGCCAGGTCCGTAGACACCACTCCTCCCTGTCAAGGATCGTGACCGTAGAAAGCCAAGCTCTAACCAACCTGTTTTGTTTCCACGGAAATACAGTCTCTTCTGATAACAGCTACTGCCAAGAACCGTTGTTGCCCGTTTGTTGATACTAGCCAGAGCTTCACCATAGCAACAACCACTACGGACAGAGAACCACATAAACCACACTTGGGGACTGAGGCTCAACATGGAACCCCTTCACTGTCATTCAAGGACATCTTCAACTCAGGAGAGACGGTCAACCAAGAAGCCATAACCGTGACAAGGTCACCACTTTTATAAGATGCAGCGTAAGAATATCATCACCTCCCTGTCTGGAAGGCGCCTGACCAACAAGCAGTATTTGGTTCAACCATCCATAAGCACTGTTATCAATGAAGAATCAAAGAGGAAATTTGCGCCTCAGCAAGCCACACAGTCCAACCGAATCATGTCTGCCACATCACCTACTCAGAACTCAGTACCGCCTACCCAAGATCTGCATGAAACTGCGCATCAACAACCACATCAGTCGACAAAGTCGGATTTGGTGTTTCTAGATTTCCAATTTCCTATGGAATGGGTGCATGGGTTGCCAGATGTTTGGATACAATACAGGTCTATCAAGTGCGACTCCCATCAATTGATCAATAAATCACATATCCAAAAGATTGCCGCTTTCATTAATTCGTCAACCACCTTACCATCGAATACAATGGAAGTACATCTTCCAGAAGAAAATAGGCTCGGGATAATTACACCTGGGGATTGCCAGCACAGGATGCCTTTACGTTCCTCAACCAGGTTATTTCTGATATCAGCATCATCATTGTCAAAGCTTTACGAGCCGCAGGAATTTCTCAACATGAAGACGTACACGTGCATCAAAGACTCCAAAAGTACGTCGCGGAGATATTTTCACATATCCGGCCACGCCATCGGATCTGAAGTGTAACTGGGGACTGCTCATCGCATTTCATTCCATACAACCATCCAAGATTCAGAAGATGGTTCAAAGGATGTCTCTTGGAACGAAGTCCTTAAAGACTTGATAGCAGCACGTCGGCAACGGAACTCCTCTCAGCTCGTCTACTTCACTCAACGGCTCTGGAAGATTTTTCCCATACAAGTATTCCAAGCATATCATCATCGCAATCAGAAGGGCAAGAATAGGCCTATGAGCTAAAGAGTCAGAATAAATACAATTTTGTTCTATCTCCATCCAATGCCAAGGAGTTTAAAGAACGTTTTAATTGCGACTCAGCAGTCCCGACGCCAAACAACTTAAAGTAAAGGCTTCTTGCAATTGAGCGCAATGGATTTTGGCAAATTTTGGAATCCACTGGAGAGGCTAGACACTCATTCTTCTGGAGACAGAACCTCATTACACATTCTGGAGAAGATCGATGGTACAGCTTCTACATCCTCTGGTCCAGGAAGAAGAACCGTCACATGATTAAGATGAGTCCTAACAGTCGTATAGGACACTTCGAAGAAGTCATCATCTAGATTTGGCATGTCCTTGGAATCATTAATGCCTCCTGGCTTAGCAGCGGGAATATCTCCATGTGACATCTTATCCAAAAATAATAATAATTACACTTCTAGTTACTGTTGGGTGGTTACATGTGCAAAACAGAAAAGATCACATACCTTGAGTTCTTCTTGCTCGCATTGCTGCTGATCATAATTATTGGAGATTGCTTTGTTTCCGTTGACGCTCGCTCTACCGCCGCTAACAAAGAAAGTCATTCACGCTGAGCTAAATGTTCAAGTTTGATCAACTACTCGTGGATATTACACCCACAGCCAAAATACGAAGACGAGATGAACTTACCTTGCTGCTGGTTGGCGTACACGAAGATGGGGAGAACCCGGTTTAGCTCAAAGGCCTTGACCTTACATGCTCGCTTTCTTTTCCTACCATTGATGTTCGATGAGCGGTAATTTGTTAGCAGCCCCTGATTGATGGCTGCTTCACCAGTACGACTGCCAAGGAAGTTCAAACAAACTGATATCTCTCCGGTAAAATCTACCTACTTCATCTTATTAATTTTGTTTTCGTCTGTCACCATCTAATGCTTACCCCGCAACAATGTCACTATTACGTGCTAAGCAGGGGACTTAATGTTTATGGTGGTTTTTAGTTTAGGGTGAAAACTGTAAAAGTCTATCTAGCTGACCCGGTGTCAGAAATAGCAGACCTTGATATGTCTATATTCCGTAAGGAGTCTGAAGAATATATTAAAATCTGATGAGCGCCTATGTCGCTCTTCATATTGTATTGAAACTCAAGCTCCTAGATGAATTGTTCACTAGTATAGAGCCTAATGAGTATTTAATCTCTCGCCTGTATTATTTACTAATGTATGGCTTGCTGAGTATTTTTCCTATGCTATGTTCCCCGGTTGAACTCTTAATATTGACATGACATGACGATTAATGTTCGCTCGCAGCTGAGTAGCATGAATCTCCCGAAGTGTCAAGATTAAGATCTACATGAAAGTACTTATTCGGAAGCACGATGCGCTGCTCTTTGAGAATAAAATTAGTGATTTTGTGCCAACGCACATAAATCATCAAATTTGATTAATTTTGTGACAGCTCGCAAAATTCAATTTTTTAACCTAATTTTACCAATTTACAAAAATTAGGTTTTTGCGGCCTGCGCAATATCTCGAACCCTATTGGTCGAGACCAAACCTAGGTAAGCTAAGAAATTAATCCATCATGGATTAGTAGGAGCAGGATCCTACCAAAAGTTGGAAAACAAGAAATAAAGGGAAGCTATGACAAATAAAGGCAGCAGCACAAGGAGGCGCGGCCACGCCGCTTGACCGGTCGGCGTGCTCTAGTCGGTGCCTCCCATGGATGACCGGCCCGCCCCGTATAACTGCATGCCGGCCTCTCTTTCCCATCGACCAATCAAAATGCTCTAAATGCGAAGCCTACACTTTTAAATTAAATTTGGAGGTTGTTTTTGCGCTGCGCAATATCTTGATCCCTATTGGTCGATTTAACTAGGTTGAACGACATCCAAAAGGTCACCCAAGGTTGGAAGAATATCTGAGAGATACTGCTAAATAATATGGACATGGGCTATATGCCAAAAGTTTCGTATGGATGTCTAGTATAACATACTAAATAATCACATCAATCGGATTAACGAGCTAAAAGATACATCTTAAAAGGCGAGCTAGGTCATGGCTGAAAACTGAGAGAATTCCTCCTGAATTCTTCCTGAGTTTTACTGTCGGGCTGTTTTCACCTCCTAAACGAGCTCCAAACCTAAATATTCCCTTTACAGAAGATAGGAAATTCTTTTCTAATAAGAATGGAAGGGATGATCATCAAAATCCGAGTTCGTATGAGAATTCTACAGCAGTTTTGGTACGGTCCCTCTGTTATTTCAACCAATCAGAATTCTCCTAACCCGCGGCCAGCATTCACAATTGCTAGTCAAAGTAGGCTAGTCACGCTACCTACAAGGGTCTTAAATAAATTAGCGGAAACCAATAACTGCGGCAAATCATCTCAGCCATCCAACTTGGCTAGCCAATTTAACTGGTTTAGATTTAATCTGGGCCAACCAATAGGATGTCAAAATGGCTACCAACCATCATTCTCCTATAGGGACCGACCACCACATCTTTTATGTACATGGATAGCTCCTGATAGATGATCCAAGATGGCCGGCCGCAAGTCTCATGGCTTGACTTGTAACAAATGACCGCCCACTGCCTAGCTTGTGCGTGATTGGTAAAAATAATTAGGTCTTGCAAGCAAGACCCATTCAACAACTTGCTACATATTTTCCACGAAAATACTCGAGACATCAAACATGTCACAAACTGGGGGATGTTCATCAGGGTATTGGTCTGGCAGTTTATAGCGTGCAGCGTGCAACACGCCCATTATGAGAAAGTGTCAGGAAAGGCGGACAGTTAGTGGCAGCAGAGAAGTAGTGGGTGTAACCGACCCGTCTTCCCTCATATTAATACATGGTTTTCAACATTTTTACACGATCCCCACTTCTTCATCACTCAACTACTTCCACTTCCTATGAGATCAGGGTGCGTTCAACTATGACTTGTATAAATAGTTTTTCAACCTATTTCAACAAAAAACAAGTGTTATCAACACAAGTATCCATAAAACACCAAGAACTGATAGCTTATATTCCGTAAGCAAGTTCCAAATTCTTATACAAGTCATAAATAGCCACACCTTCAGAGTTAACCATTCTGATCTCAACACTTCTTCGCTTCCCTCCCTAAGATCAACCCTTCTCCTTCATTTTTTGACCGAAGTAAGACTGGAACGGCCATTTCTTGGTTTAGGCTAGAATTGTACAGATTGATCTCTCGAATCTAAAGTACTCCCGTGCAGTGCATTTGTTTAGGGTTTAGATTCGTTTCTCGGTGGCACACCCAAATTTACCATTTCCAGCAGAATCAGTTTTTACCCCAAAACACCCAGAGTTCCATATATGGCTCGGTCAGAGCAGGGAAACAGATACTCACGTCCATTCAAGTACGTGCAATCCAAACGAGCCTTAAGTTGCTCAACCGATGGTTTATTCTTTCGAATGTTCGGAACACACTGGTCAAGACCCATTTGGCGTGCTGCTCGGTCAATATTATATTATTCTACAAGGATCTCTCCATGTATTACCGATACTAAATAACCAGGAGTGCAACTCAGCATGAAAGATCTCTCACTAATACTCAGGTCTGTACCAGACACCAAAGTAGTATTTTCTCCAGCAACATTGGAAGTGATTAACCGAGAAACATGAGGAGGTACCGATATCCACGGGCAAAAATTAAACTAAGAATCGTTATCTAACATATCATTGAGGCGTGTCTATAGCCAAGGGTGTTTTGTGGACCAACGCATAATCCTGGCATTATCCTTTTCAGAGAAAGCATGACGAGTATCAACATTCGGTCCTTGCAAGACGCTACGAGGAATCAATGCATAATTCTTGAAGCGTTCCCACATTAAATCTTGGAGAAACATTGAATTGACATAAGATTCAATTTTCATAAAACCATTAGAGATGCTGGAGTCTACGACTAAGGAGTTTAAATTGGAGTATAGCGAACCAAAGAACAGACTACCGATGGGAATTCTCTCACCTTGATCCATCTTAATAGCAAAAGGAATCACAAATGGCTTCAACAAGTTTCCACTATCTTTAAGTACATCTCTGGACAGCAGCAAGCACAAGAAAGCCGTAATGGTTAATGTACCATCAACGGGCCAGTCAGGAATTCTAACTCTCGGCCACCAATACCTTAACCATTGATCATAACAAAATTTGCTGGAAAATTGATTAAGGTCATCCATCCTATCTGTCAAGATGTTAGACATTGCAGTCTCCTCCGCTGAAAGTCCTTCAGGAAGATTACCCGTAATTAGAAGGTTCAACAAAGCAACCACATCCTCCAAAGTGATGGTAAACTCTCCCCATCTGCATATAAAAGTGTGAGTAGGAACGCACCAACGAGCGAGCAAAGCTACCATACCTCTCACATCGTGATAAATAAACAAGTCTCCAGCTGCTTGGATAGCTCTTGTCACTTGTACACGATCCAACATAGCTCGGACATGATTGTAACCTTGCATATGTCTCGCCCATCCGGAAAATTCTGTTAAAGGTCTGCGAGAAAGCTTAAACTCTATAAGTGAAGCAGAATAGTGTCCTCATTGCAGACAAAATCGAATTATCGCCCGAGGAGATACTAATTTCTTCTGAGTAATGTCCCTGGGATTGACAAGAGACTTAATGAAGAGCCTGGAAGACGCTTTTCGGGTCTATATTGAACTACAAAAAATTTGTCGTTCGCATTTGGAGTATTCTTGATCACCGATTCTTCCTCTTCATTGATTGAAGCAGCGTCATCTGTGTTTGGAGTGCTCTTAGTCACAGCTTCTTCCTCTTCGTCAATTAAAAGAGTCTCATAACCATCGTTCGACATCTCTGCAAAATAACTGTAACATCCATACAACATTTCTACTTCAGTATGCCATTCGAAGGTGCAAATTTCGTCAAAGCAGTGGAATTAAAGCACAACAAAATAATTAGGATGCTCATATCAGCGTCTACAAAAATGGTAACTCTCCGACTCTTACCTTTTTACAGTTTCACTAGTTGTAGTGACAATAACGTAAAACTTCGAAAACTTGCTCGTTTCTTCAAGCCTGCAAAGACGAGCAAAATTCAAAATTTTAAAATCATATAACTTGATTTTCATAAAACTGTGAGCAATTCACATAATTTTCACCGTGTGAGCAATCCACATGGTTTTCACCATGTCAGCGATTTATATAATCCTCACCGCGTGAACATTCATTGATTTTCTACTGTGTGTACATCCACTATTAAATCACAAAATCCATGAAAACATTATTTCACTATGAATAATTGTTTGCTTTTAACAATTGCTTAAAATCAAAATTTGGTTTTGCACAATAAAATTAACTACCGTGAATAATTCACGTATTTTAAATTATTATTTTTACGTGAATTAAATAACTCACGTATTTTCAACAACAACAAAAATACGTAAGTTAATAACTCACATGAATAAATAATGTTTTTTTGTTTCGCTCGAACGAGCGTTTGTCTATCAAACGAGGGTCTTTTCTATTTTTTTGTGAAAGTCCGCATATTCAAAATAACATTTTGTTTTCATGAAAGCTCATAGACAAAATTTTATTCACTGCCATTAGATCATGTCTATTCAAAAAATATATTTTTCTCTCATGCTAGGGATTATTTGTTCGTTTCTTAAACTAAAGGACGGACGGGCGTCCGTTTCCTAAAACAAATTTTTATAAAATCTACGC
Source organism: Papaver atlanticum (assembly GCA_023531105.1). NCBI lineage: Eukaryota > Viridiplantae > Streptophyta > Magnoliopsida > Ranunculales > Papaveraceae > Papaver > Papaver atlanticum. The sequence continues at coordinate 431,638 of JAJJMB010010762.1, read as the reverse complement.
ATGTATATACTCATATAGGATTTTGTTTTTATGAACAACTCAAAAAAAAAAAAAAAATCACTTACCTGGTCGGTGCCGTCGGCCGGAATTTGGCCGGCAGCGATTGATGGTCGTCGGCGGCGGAAGCTCCAACGAGTTTTCTTTTCTTCCTTGCTGACGTGAGGGAGATGAAAACAAGTGGTCTGTCAGTTAGAGAAAAATATTTATTTTTTTTAGGGTTTTTTCCCTTTTATAACAATTTTATTTCCAAAAACCTGATTAAACAAGGATTTCCTTTTTGGGCCCGGGCCCGTAAACGCTAAACCGACCAAAATTGGGCGTCTGATCGCCCAAATCAGCAGTGCTTCATTTATCCGTGCTCACGGGATGACACTCTATCATACTGCCAGAGTCCTTATTTAGGCTTTTGCTCGTACATGACTTCATTGGAGCAAATCGGGGATTCTGGAAATGCCCTTTTACGACTAAGTTAAATTACTTATCTCGTCTACTGGAAAATCACCATCCAGTGCTTACTGCGGAACATGACTGTCCCTCACTAAGCAGGGGACTTAATGTGGATGGTGGATTTTCGACAAAGGCTAAAATCGTAAAATCATGATACTGCATGTTTCTGACCTGGCTTCAGGAATGTATGTGACAATTCATATTTTATGATCCGTGAACCATTTCACGACCTCTGACTGAGCGAACATCCCTCTCAGAGCTATGATGAATATGTCCCTCGAAAAGCCTCTTAGCTGAGCTTTCGACACTTTGCACATTTCATCATCACCTCTACATAGAATCAAAATAATTGGGCGGCTCCTAGACATATTGCATGCTGGTATAGAGTCTAACGTCTTCAGGACGTCACACTATTTGTTGTTTCCTGACTATGTAGAGAGAACGTGTATAGAATCTCCTAACGATTGGGCGGCTCCTAGACATATTGCATGCTAGTATAGAGCCTAACGCCTTCAGGACGTCACGCTATTCGTTGTTCCCTGACTATACACCCCCAATATTCAGAACGAGTATGATGCTTCTATTTCTCATACCTCGATTCTTGAATAAACCCGCTCCTAGACATATCGCATGCTATAGCAATTCATAGATTCATTCTAGCGTGTCATTCATCAACTGAATTCCTAGAAAATAATCTATTTATCTCATTACCCCGTTCCATGGATGATGTGAATATCAATATTCCGCGGAGCACGTGTCACGGTTTTAGTGGTCGCATACAAGATAATTATGTAGCCCCCGCTATACACATGAGTCTAAGGAGCAGCAGATCCCTTCTCAATCTAATTTATCCCATCTCGAGGAAGCATACCTCGACGGCTAAGATGGTAAAGTAAAACCTAGTCTAGAGAGAGGCAGCTGGCGAATGGATAAAGGTAGCTGACATATCCAATCAACATTTAATGCAGTAATCTCTTATCTACACGATTGACCAAGGCACGTGGAGAGAGATGAGATGGCAGAGTCTGACTGGCGAAGGCTTGCGGTGAATGAAGGTACAATCTGTACCGAGGCTGGGTAGCTCCCGAAGGAACGTGGGTCAGCTGAAGTGGCAGAGTCCGACTGGAGAAAGCACGCGGTGAACGAATGAACCATTTTTACGGAAGATATATCAGGATACGATGGACCCAAAGACAGCAAAGATATATCTGGAGTAGAAGGGGCTATAAATACCAAGCTTCACCAACAAATGAGGGCATTCAAGACCCAAGAGAAGAAGATCTAGTCTTAAGCTTATACCTCTTTAATGTTTAGAACTCAAGTACTTACTATAGCTTGAGTTATCTCTATTACTTTGAGAAGCATTTAAGATATTTGTAACCACCACAACTTAATACAAACGATCACTCATTACCCCGTGGACGTAGACGAAAGTCGAACCACGTAATCTCTCGTGTCTCATGATAGCTTAGTAAACGTTTACTTTACATTTATGTTCTTCGTTATTATTGCGATCTTGAGTATCTTTTATTACTTAACATAATCAGTTCAATTGAGATATCGATATTACTTAGTATCAGATTCTCTGAGCTTTATACATTACGTAGACTATGGGAAAATTAGTAGTCACAGGTTGGCGCTAGAAGGATTTGCTCACCAACCTGAGTTTTTATATTCCGTTATTTCATATTTACTTACATATCTTCTTTGACAGAGAGATCTGAGAATAACAAGGGTGGATCTCACTTTCTAGTGATTCGGTCATTTGTTATTTATGTAAGTTCTTTGAGTTTATAGCCTCTAAAGACTTGCAACATTACAGATCTACAAAGTTTTCTGCAAAAACGTGTTCAAAAAACGTTAAATTTTTTTTTTATACTAAACAACCTTTTTCGACAAAGTATCCTTTGGATCTGGGTACCTCTGAGCACTAGGGAATCTCAGTGAGAATTTAAGGAGAATAAATCTTACAAAGCATTTAATCGCCTCTTGTCTTGGAGGATCTGACACCTTTTTTCAACTGTTTTCAACATTTAATGTTGTTTTTTCCAAAGGTGTCATAAGAAATTAAGGACCTATCTTTTCAAAACGTCATTTCAGTCCTTTTTCTGAAAAAGCTGCTTAGCCGTCTTATGTGTCAGAGCATTAATTGCTACTTTAACAAAGGCACCCAAGTAGCGAATTTTGTCATTCTTTCTGTGACCTCAGGATAACAAAAGACCGAAGGCATGCAGAAACCAAGTGATGTACCAACAAGTTCACGACCAGCGGTTACAAGAGGAAGATCTCAAAAACCGTCTCAAGTGAATCAAAGGAATGAAGCAGAGGACGGGCAAAGTGAAATAGCAAGAAGAACGGTTGCTAACAAACCACCTATTCCTACTGAAGGGATGGGACAAACATCGGGAGCACAACCACTTTACGGCATGCCATTACCGGAGCGTCCCCATGTTACGAAGCCACCTATGGAAAACGAAGGATTACCCAGAACCTTAGATCCTACGGGACGAGGGTTGGGAAACCTAACTCCAATCCAGCTAGATCCTGATGCTCCGGTGGTATAAGAATGGGTAGATGACTCTGAGGATCCGGCTGATAGCACTCCTCAGGGTGGTGGAATCCACAATGAAGAACAAATGGCAGAAAAGATAGCAGCTCTGCTGTTACGTAACAAGGACCATGAGGATGCGATGCACGTGATGGCTCAGGAAAACCAGAACCTAAAATATATGTTAGATGTGCAGATCAAAGGTTCCCAAACTCACCCTCCTTTACCGAGGCGTGATCAAGAAGCTATCTCAGGGAGACGAAGGGGGGATCTTAACCCACCAATGGCTAACCCACCGGGGGAGCCAGGAGAACAAAGCACGATCCAAATGAGGTGGATCCAACCTACAAACCCTCTCAGTCTAATTATGATGAGACACTTTCCAGAGATGCTCATAATGTGAAAATGGTCATGGAGCAAATGGAGAAGATGCGAAAAGAAATATAAGGATTGAAAACTGGCCATGCAGGCGCAAGGATAGAGGAGGTACTCCAGGAAGCAACAACATCTCCGTTGTCTTTTCGCATTTTGAGGGAGCCTATCCCTGCGAAATTCCCGGTACATACGTTTAAGGCATACAATGGTACCTCGGATCCCGCAGCCCACCTACGGTACTACACTCGTGTCCTTGCCCATTGGGAAAGAGATGAGGTGGTACTTTGTAGGTAGTTTCCCGCAATCTTGATAGGATCAGCATTGGCGTGGTATGATAACTTACCAGTAAACTCAATTGACTCTTTTGAGCAATTGTCTACGGTGTTCTTAGAGACATACATGTACAACAAATCTACGAAGGAAGGGTTAGATAGGTTATTTGCTTTAGCTATCAGACCCAGGGAAACGTTGATGCAATACACAGAAAGGTGGCAGAAAACATGCCAAGCAATTTGGAAAGTCAATCCATAAATTAGCATTAATTGCTATAAGTATGGACTTGATAGAACCTCAGCTATCTTCGTGGAGCTTCAACACCGAGCCCTCGATTTCGAAGGGGACCTTCGGTTATCCAGGATCGCTACATCAGGCTTGAGGAAATTCAGAAGGAAAACCCCAGGGCACAAACTAAGGCAACAACGGCTCCGCAGCGAACCAACTCTCTGGAACCAATTCCGGAGCTACCTAAGAGGAAAAACGAAGATGGGGGCAGGAACAATTCTCGGGAAAAAATATCAAAATACGGAGATAGCAAAGGCAGAGGAAAAGGAATGGAGGACTTTGCAGATAAAGTTTATACAAAACTGAACACGACTTTTTCTCATATTCTAAGCAAAGAAGGAGCGAAGCCGGGCTTTCCCTACCCTAACACTAGGGGTAAGCAGCCGGATAAAACAAAGGATTCTAAGGAGTACTGTGAATACCACTAGTACTACGGGCATACAACTGACACATGCTACCACCTAAGGAACACAATTAAGAGATTCATAGACGATGGCAAATTCATGGAGTATGTGCAAATACAACCTTCTGATACTGAGGTAGCCCCCAAGAAAAGGGTGGAGCTACCACAAGATGGCAAATACATTAACATGATCACATTCTCAAACGGAGGTCAGGAGGAGCTACTCGAAGATATTCTCGAGCTAGCTCGAAATAGAAGAAAGCTAGAAACCCACGAGGTATTCAAGCTAAGTGGACCACCAACTAGCACTTGGGAAGAATAGATGGCTACGCCATTGACATTCTCAACAAGAAACGTCAACCAGGAGGTCGAGATGCACAATGATCCATTTGTGATCACCCTTCCAATCCATGGATGGAATGTTACGAAGGTCCTCATTAATGGGGGCAGCTCATTAAATGTGTTATTCTACGAACCCTACCTACGTATGGGTTTAACAGATGAGCAAATGGATTCGTACACTTGCACAATCTATGGTTTCAACGGAGCAGTCTCTAAACCAAAAGGAGAAATTTTATTGCACGTGTGCGCAGGACCCTTGGTAACCAATACAAGGTTCTGTGTTGTGGAAGCACCTTCTCCTTACAATGTCATTATGGGAAGACTTTGGGTCCATTGCTTGATAGGAACGACTTTGACATACCATCAGTACCTTCGATTCCCAACACCTATGGGTGAAATGGAAGTCAAAGGGAACCAGCAGGATGCAAGGCTATGCTACTTGGCGGAGGTCAGATTGAACGAAGAAATAGCTGCTGCACAACAACATTAAAGGAAAAGACGAAGGGTGAACGCCAACGAAGTAAAGAACGGAGACTTCAAAGTCCCCGAAGTCCTGTTGGCTCAAATAGCAAGCACCTCCGCCACTCCGATGACGGACACTTATGCTAAATGACAATTACAAAAATGCACTCATATACAACCTTAGAAGTTGACCTTCTCACCAGTGGAGCCCACAAAGAAAATCAACATCACCACGGAGAAGGAACCAAAGATGATCACCATCGGAACTTTACTAGAAGATGATGAGGAGGTGCAATTACAAAAGCTACTAAGATAATACGCATATATCTTCGCTTGGTCAATGGAAGACATGCCTGGAATTTACCCGAACTTGGTCTCCCACCACCTTCGGATCAAACCATAAATTGCACCGTTCAAACAACGTATTCGCAAAGTTGCTGATATCTACCAGGAGGCGGTAGAAAAGGAGTTGTAAAAACTTCTAACAGCAGGATTCATACGAGAAGTCAAATATCCCACATGGATATCAAACATGGTAATTGTACCTAAGAAAAACGGAGGTGTGCGCATATGCATCGACTTTAGCAATCTCAATAAAGCATGCCCCAAGGATATCTATCCGCTACCCAATATTGATCAACTGGTCAATGCAACAGAAGGTCACCATAGGCTATCCTTCATGGATGGTTACTCCAGTTACAACCAAATCGCACTTGCAGAGGAAGATCAGGAGCATATTTCGTTTTTTACCCCACGAGGCTTGTATTGCTATACAAAGATGCCTTTTGGACTAAAGAACACGGGGGAAACATACCAGCGATTGGTAGACAAAATCTTTAAGCCATGGATAGGCAAGATACTAGAAGTCTACGTGGACGACATGCTTGTCAAAAGCAAGGAAGCAGAAAATCACCTATCAGACATAAAGGAGATATTCGAAGACATGAGAAGCTTTCACATGAAAGTCAATCCATAGAAATGTATGTTCGGAGTTACCTCAGGAAAATTCCTAGGGTACTTAGTAACTAAAAGAGGAATAGAAGTAGACCCCGAAAGGGTCAGAGCAATAATGGAGATGCCATCACCAAAGACGCTGAAAGGAGTACAAAAACTAAACGGAATCTTATCCTCCATGGGGAGATTCATAGCAAGATCGTCGGATAAATTCAAAGCATTCTTCGATACATTAAGGAAAGGAAGCAGGTTCATGTGGACCACGGAATGCGAACAAGCTTTCCAAAAAATCAAGGAGTACTTAGCCTCTGTACCCATATTACAGAAACCGGAGCCAGGTGAGATACTCACTCTCTACTTAGCAGCAACAAGCTATGCTATGAGCGCAGTATTGGTGCGAGTCCAAGGAAAAGAAGAAAAACCTATCTATTACATCAGTAAGACACTCAGTTCAGCGGAGCGTAACTACACCAAGGTGGAGCAAATTATATATGCCTTAGTAGTGGCAACACAAAAACTAAGGATATATTTTGATGCATACCATCCGAGTCTTCACAATGGCTCAGATAAGTCAAATTCTCGATAGCACGGAGAAGATAGGAAGGGTGGAAAAATGGAATGCCATGATCAAACAATTCCAAATAATTTTCGAAACAAGGAAGGCTGAGAAATCTCAAATCTTAACAGACATCCTAGAAGATCTACCTCTCAGCGAAGAAGCATAGATAGATGATATCCCAGGAATGGAGGAAGATAAGGAGGATCCGGAGGACTTGCTGGAACCTCAGAACTCACGAAGGTGGGAAATATTCGTAGATGGTTCCTCCAACGGAGAAGGCGCAGGCATAGGGATTGTAATAACAACCCCTAGTGGAGACCGACTCATCTACGCGTTCAGGTTAGAATTCGAACAATATACCAACAACATCACATAATACGAGGAGGTCATACATGGTTTACGCTTGGCACGGGAGCTTGGCTTATCAGATGTCCGATTGAATAGTGACTCTAAATTGGTCATTAGACAAATCGAACTAACGTATCAGACTTTGGATCCAGTGCTATCTTCATACTTGAAGCTAGCTCAGGAATATGCATCCAAAATCAGCAACATAACATTCAGGCATATCTGCCGAAAGGACAACCGACACGCAGATGCCTTAGCATTTATATCATCTATGCTAAGGGACAGAAACACCACTGCCGTGCAAATTGGAAGGATATACGAACCTTCGATAGAAGGACCAGTCTCAGGCGCTGAGGAGGCATTAGACGTCCAAACTTGGGCCATGAGAGAAGCGGACAAGGGAGGAACAAGTTAATAAAGGAAGGAATTGGACAAAGAAGCAAAAGAGTCTGACGAAGACCTATCCATGCCAGATGAGGGCGACGAAAACAAGGCAGGAGATGATTGGAGAATTCCAATCCACCGGTACCTTGACAAAGGAAGGAGAATACTCCATGACATACACAACGGAGATGCTGGCAACCATAGCGTAAGGAGATCATTGGCAATTAAAGCCAAAACGCAAGGGTACTACTCGCTAAGCATGGAAGAAGATTCAAAGAACATGGCTAAGCGGTGTGAAAGGTGCCAACGTTTCGCTAAGAAAATCAAAGCACCTGCAATGGAGCTTAACTCGGTTATCAGCCCTTGGCCATTCGTAAAATGGGGGGTTGATATTGTCGGACCCTTGATAGAGGGAACGATGAAAAGAAGATATCTTATCGTAGCTACGGACTACTTCACTAAGTGGATGGAAGCAAAGCCTTTGGAAAGAATTAGAGACACCGATGTCTTCAAATTCTTGTTTGAGCAAATCATATGCAGGTTTGGAATACCAGCCGCCATAGTCTCGGACAATGGAAAACAGCTATAAGGAAAGAACATAGACATGTTGTTTGACACCTTCAACATTCAGAAGAACAAGTCAACTCCGGTATATCCTAAGAGCAATGGGCAAGCGGAGGCAACCAACAAAACCATAGCAATGAACTTAAAGAAAAAGCTAGGCGTATACAAACGGAGGTGGTGTGAACAACTGCACAACGTCCTATGGGCCTATCGAACTACAAGAAGGCCAGCTATGGGGGAAACTCCATTCTTGTTGACCTACGGAGCCGAAGCAGTTATCCAACAGAGGTTATACTCCCAACAACAAAGACATAGGCTTGGGAGAAAAATCTAACAACAGACTTGATGTTAGAAAAGCTAGATGATCTTGGGGAAAAAAAGGGAGGTAGCCCTGCAAAGGATGGTAAATTACCAACGAAGGCTAGCTCGGGAATACAACAAAAGGGTAATCCCTCAAAACTTTGTGGCTGAGGAGTATGTACTACGTCAGATACCACCATACCAAAAGAAGAAGGAATGGGGCAAGCTAGCTCCGACATGGGACGGGACCTACATCATACATGACATCCCCGGAAAAGGATCTTACTACCTAAGAACCATAAAAGGAGAGGTGCGACAGCACCCTTGGAATGCGATGTACTTAGAAAAGTATTACTGGTGATTACTCAGGAAAAGAAAGGTAGGGAAGTAGCCCACCAAGGTTCTATCCCTGGAAGAAAAAAAAGGTACTATAAACCTTATTAATCAATGAAAGAATCTTTAATTGATATAATCGGGTTAGAATAGACACCCTCCGTCAGGAGTGACGATGAAGCAAGGCAAGGCATAACTACGCATATGTCAATCTCAGATCCTCGGGGCGATGGCTCCTTCCATGAGGCATAATAAAAGATAAGATATCCCCTATAGAGATACCCTGTCGAAGTAAAGCAGCCTTCGCGCTGAACGCGTAGGGTTACAGGAAAATTATTGCCCACTTATGGACCTTCGCCACCATGGTACCTTCTGGCCAAAGGATATCCTAGTAAGACGTTGAATGTTCCACTAAAGGTTAAATATACCTTAGCACCTTGTGATGACTGGTTGTGCGACCGATTAGACACATTACGTCTAAGCGAAAAATTCATGTAAAGATATAGGTGAAGAAATAAATTTCACCAAAATACATCTAACACTTCTTAAAAGTTGCCTGGCAGATCACAAAGGTTCAAAAACAACCACAAAACATCGTTTCAATGTACGGGAACAAAGACATCTCAACTAAATAAGATACCTCAGCTGGGGACATAAACAACAAAAAGGAGTTTACTTAAACAAGGTTCGAAACAATATAATCAAGGATAAGGAAGACGAGGAAAAACAACTCCGTCAGCTTGGAGTTAAGCTTCAATAAAGGCGTCATTAATGTAATCAATAGCCGAGCGCTCGAATATCACCTTCATTTGGGAGGCCTGAGCCTCCAAGTCAGAGGCAGATTTTCGAGGAAGCTCCATCATCTGAGCACTGAGCTGGTCGTAAGCCTGCTGAAGTAACTCAGATTTAAACTTTGCAGCAACATCAAACTGACGAGCTATCTACAATGAAGAAACTTTGCTCTCAAGATGGCTGACCTTAGCATTCATACCTACAAGCTGCTCTTGGAGACCTGCGGACACACATGGGATAAGTAAGAAACTAAAACAATTTGGGGTACAAAGGAGGCTACGGGAATAAGAAAACCCTAAGCTACCTCCGGCATGGCTAAGGGAATCCTCTAAACTATGCTCGGCTTCGGCAGGATTTTCCTCAGCAGCATTAAGATCCTCTACCAGGGTGTCACGTTCAGTCCGGAGATCCTCAACATCTATCCGGAGCGAAGCATCTTTGGAGGATAAAACTTGGTTCCTCCAATCTCTTGACCATAGATGCATGGGACATGGAGGAAGGCATCGAAGAAAGTTTGTTCTTGAGAGAATGGACCTCAGAGGATAATACATTACGTTCGGCAGTAACCTTAGCTAAGGAGGTGCAGGCATCTTCAAAGTCTGCATGATATTTTTTGCGGATAATCTCTTGAGCTGAGAGGCGTTTTTCGACTAAGTCTATATCCTCCTTTTGCTTGGATATGAGATCCTCTTTCCACTTGAGGGTTTCATCACATTCTTTACGAAGGATGGCCATCTTATTCACAAGATCTGAGTTATGAGCAGACTCAAGGGAGATTTGGGCCTCGTTATGAACAATCACGTTCATTAACCTATCAGACTTCTTCTGATAATACCAAACATCTGAAGTCAACTTGGCCACTTGTTTCCGAAGGTGTCTAAGTTCACTGGAGCTACCAGCTGGGAGGCCTAGGTTTTATCAGAACTATGCTACCAAACAAAATAAAAAAAAAAAGCTAAAGGAGAGAAGAAACGAACCTATAACTTTGGAGGATTCAACAGCCAAAGCAGAATCGGCGGCCTTCCGTCCCTCCTCCGCAATCTTTGCAGCGTTATTGGCTTTCTAAAGAGCCAGTAAACAAGCCTCTAAGGACCTCTGAGTCTTCATCAGCTCGTTCTCTAACAAAGGTACGCTGGTGGCAGAAGCAGCGTCACCGTAAGAAGGCTGTTGTGCACTAACAAAGGCATAATCTTGGCGAGCACGCTCCAACAGAGCACTTAAGTGAGTACACTTAGCCTTATAAAACTTGAACAAGATACATCCGACATCGATTTGTTTGCAAAGCTGCAAACAACGGAGCATAAGAACAAACGAAGGTTCTAAACAATGCACGAAGCAATAAGTTAAAAGACACTTACTGAGAACAAACAAAGGCGAGGAAGAAATTCAGAGTAGGTATCCATGAAAGCCTCCATCTCCTGGATACTACCGCTGCGGATTTCACCAAAGCTCTGACTAGAGCGAAGGTAATCTGGATCGAAGAATAGGTCCTTGGCAATTTGATACTGAGCAGTTAAAGTATCCAATTTGGAAGCAATCTCCAAAGAATCAGTCAGCTGATGATGATCAACCCCAGCAGAAAAGGGACCTTTTGAATCCCGCAATATGGATTACAGGATGGCATTGTCAGAGCTCCCAAGGCTCAAGTTCTCAGGTAACTTGCCCTTCCCAAGATCAGTAAGAACCCAACCAGTCGCTTGAGAGCGAGCATGGGGAATAAGTATTGAACCCTCACCATGGCGAAAAGAAGGCATAATGGATGAGCTGAGAACAAAATTCAACACTTGACTAGAAGCACCACCCAAGTCCATATCACCAGCAGAAGGAAGATTACCCAGTACGGTCCAATCTAGTGACGAAGGTGGTGGACTAACAACTCTGCTAACAGGGGTAGTGGAAACAGACTGAGCACTTCCCAATAAAGTGGGCGTAGCATTGAAGGAGAAGCTAGCAAGTTAAATCACAACCTTCTTCTTCGGATGGGAGTCTGAGCTATTAACCCTCACTACAGGAGCTGCACAATTCGCAAACAAACCACTCAAATGACGCGAAGTGGCAGGGGAAGACGGAAGTCCCTTAGAAGATAACACCATAGCATTAGTGGAAGCCGAAGCAACAGGCTGCATATCACTAGGAGCAGAAAACGCAGGTACCTTTGGCAGAAAAGCAGGGGTTATAACTGGGGTGCTAACTTTGCTCACATATGAAGATCCGCCATCAACTTGAAGGTTATCACCTTCCACAGAGCCAGCACGAATGGGACTAGGGCTATCCTTCGAAAAATCTTCCTCAATATCATCTAAGTGAGGGCTAAGGGCAGTATCCTCAATATCCTCCGTATCCTCGTCATCTGGATCCTCCTCAGCAGCCTTAAGGTCCTCATCATATTCCTCAACATCAATCACATCCTTCAACTTGCCTTTCTTCTTGGAAGACTGTAGAAGAACACATGCGCAAACTAAGGATTAGGGGCAAAAAACTAAGGAATCATCGAACACTAAGGTAGGGTTATAATCCTTACCTCCGCAGGTGTTGACTTAGTTGCTTCAATTAAAGCCTTCCTTTTCCTTGTCCGAGTAGCTACGGAGTTACCAGCAGAACCCAGAGCAGTCCCAGCAGAAGAAGCAGGGACAAGCTACAAAATAAGTATCAAAAAATACTTAGCAAAAGGCCACAAAACAAAGAAAAACAAAAGCGAACGAATCCTACCTCGTCAGGAGTGGCAGGGTAGAAGACCCAAGGCTGATACACATCATACTTGGGAGGTAAAGACGAAGCTGAATGAGGGACGTTGGGATATGCGGTGGTCAATCCGTAGGCCCAAGGACCCATTACACTAAGAGGAGTACGTGCCCAATGCTTATCATGATCAAGACGAATACGATCATACTTCGTCAAGGAACGCTTAGCAGAGTAGGGGATGATGGTCAAACAGGTCTTGTCAATCTCCTCTAACAAACAAAGGCTATTACCTTCCCTAATCTGCTTGGCAGAAACATGAATACGGCATGGAACAACACACCAAGGAATAAGATTGCTTTTCTGAATGGCATCAGCATACGTAGCATTGAAGTTGGCAGGGGTGTCATCCTCCTGCTTAGACCTCCCAGGAGCAAAAGGATCATAAGACTTCAAAGTATTCTTACCCTTGCTGCGGAACCAACTCTCACGAAGGGCACGCCAATAATTACCAGTGTACTGCATTACCCCTCGGACTTGAGTCTTGTTCACTGGGTCATCCCTAGTAGACAGAACATCATAGTATAAGGGATCCTTTCTACTATACAAAGGTAGAAACATACCTGCGGCCAATTGGCCAACACTGATCAATAAATTGTTCTCATCATAAGGGAAGTTCTGGATCAAGGATTCAGTGAGAACGTCGAGACCATCAACAAAGGATATTTCAAACTTAAGCAGACGGAAAGACTTGGAGATATCAGTTAAAGACAAGTGAGCGTAGCTATCTTTATCATGCAGCTGCAACCTTTGGAGCTCATAATGGGGTGGAGGGGGAGGAAGATCTTCAACTTCAACCTCCTCTACCTCAGGTTCCTCAGCAATCTCAGTTCCCTCAGGTATCTCAGTATCCTCAGGATGTGGAAAGGGCGTAACATCAGGATAATCCATTCACGGAGGTGGCTTAGTTGACGACATATGCCTCGGATCTTTGCGCACAGGTTTCTTCGGAAGCCTCATGATTCCTAACACCAGCAAGAAGAACAGTCCTTCAACAATGGAGGACCAAAAATTGCAGTCGACCCAAAAACACATTTGGGGCAAAAATAAGCATACTTTGGGCAAACCAACCAAAGAAGGCGAAAAGGAAGCTATATAACCAATTCGTAACAAGCAAAGGAGAATAATTTATCTCCATGGTCGAAATTGCAGGCGAAAACAATCATGGTATAATCATGATAAAAACATGAAATGGAGAGCAACCCATGTCCTCAAACAACATGAAAAGGCATGAGAAGATCGATATTAATTCATGCACACATAATAACAACATCAACAAATTAAGAGAAGAAAAAATAAAACCAATATGGAGAATACACAAGCAACCATGAACTAAGAGCAGATGTTCACTAACCTGGTGATGGAGAAGCAAACGCGAGCTTTTGGGAGTCGAAAAGGAGACTAACAGTCGAGAAGCAAAAAGGAAGAAATCTCTTTGAAAGTAACAGAGAGCGACAATGCAGGGGAAAAAGGGAAAGATAATGAATATCCTTCCTTGGATTTCCTCTTATATGCGGCTAAAGAATCCAAAAATTAGTTGCCCGAAATTCAAGGGGGAGTTATTGCATTAAAGGACACATGGGGACCACCCAACCGGTACATGCAAAAACGGCAGCGTTATGGAAGTTTTTTCTTCCAATCCTACCAAACGGTAGAATATGAAAGAAAATGGGCAAAATGTGAATATCAATATTCAGCGGAGCACGTGTCACTATTTTAGTGGCCGCATAAAAGATAACTATATAGCCCCCGCTATACACAGGAGTCTGAGGAGCATTAGATCCCTTCTCAATCTACTTTATCCCATCTCGAGGAAGCATACCTCGACGGCTAAGATGGTAAAGTAAAACCTAGTCTAGGGAGAGGCAGTTGGCGAAGGGACAAAGGTAGCTGACATATCCAATCAGCATTTAATGCGGTAATCTCTTATCTACACACTTGACCAAGGCACGTGGAGAGAGATGAGATGGCAAAGTCTGACTGGCGAAGGCTTGCGGTGAACGAAGGTACTATCTGTACCGAGGCTGGGTAGCTCCCGAAGGAATGTGGGTCAAATGAGGTGGCAGAGTCCGACTGAAGAAAGCACGCGGTGAACGAAGGTACCATTTGTACAAAAGATACATCAGGATACGATGGACCCAAAGACATCAAAGATATATCTGGAGTAGAAGGGGCTATAAATACCAAGCTTCACCAACAAATGAGGGGATTCAAGACCCAGGAGAAGAAGATCTAGTCTTAAGCTTATACCTCTTTAATGTTTAGAACTTAAGTACTTACTATAGCTTGAGTTATCTCTATTAATTTGGGAAGCATTTAAGATCTTTGTAACCACCACAACTTAATACAAACGATCACTCATTACCCCGTGGACGTAGACGAAAGTCGAACCACGTAATCTCTCGTGTCTCATGATAGCTTAGTAATGTTTACTTTACATTTGTGTTCTTCGTTATTATTGCGATCTTGAGTATCTTTTATTACTTAGCATAATCAGTTCAACTGAGATCGATATTACTTAGTATCAGATTCTCTGAGTTGTATACATTACGTAGACTATAGGAAAATTAGTAGTCACAAATGATTCTAAGCTGAATTCCATGGATTAGTAATAGATACTCAATTTATTTTATTACTCTGTTTCATGACTGATTCTCAGCCGAATTTCATGAATTAGTAATAAATATTCACTGATCGGGCATCTGGGCCACTACCGAGTAAGCTCCGAGAAAATGGTGTGAGTGTACTTAGCAATAATGCACGAACGAGTACCCGAGCGCACGAACGAGCACTAAAAAATATGGACAAAAGAGGAAACCTATGCAAAATAGGGGAGAAAAAATAATATTAATAAAATAATAAAAGAGGCGCCTATGGGACCGGGCCCACCAGCCGGTCATGCCGCCGTGGCCGACCCCACGCCTCTCACATTATTTTATTATTTTTCCTAATCTCATGAAAACTCCTTCATTTGAGGAAACTCCCTCGTTTTAGCAAAACTCTCAGTTTCTCCATATTTCCTTCGGACGATGAAAAATAATTAAAATAGAGAAATGTGTCACGGGATCGGGCCTACTAGCTAGCCGGCCATGCCCTAGCCGTGGACTGTCCCACACCTTATAATCCATTATTTTATTATTATTATTATTATTATTATTTCCTTCATCTCATGAAACTCCTCCGTTTGAGCAAAAACCCTGGTTTTTTCATATTTTCTCAAATATTGCTCAAACGGTCAAAAGCCAAAAAAAGTCAAATGGTCACATGACCGATTAGGCTCTTCACGAAAAATATGAAAATAATATTATTTTAATATTTTCAAAATATTGGTCGCACGAGGAAAGTTCTACTTGCTCATTCGAGCAAAATCGAGAGAGTTTCAGTCAAGATCAAACTCTTCTGAAAATCCAAAATATTTCTCAAACGTGCACCAGAAAGTACCAAAATTCTCAGGGATGAGACACAGACACTATGGTGACACGGGAATGCCACCTTGACCGACCAAGGTCGGCCCTTAGGCTTGCAAGGATCCGGTCCCACACATCTTCATAATTCTTACCTAATTAGTTTTCTACAATTCATATTGGGTTCAAACTCTTTCCAACCAACTTGGAACTTGCTCAATCGACCATCAGCTGGTCCCATGAACACCAAGGTACGGTTTCACACCCCTTGGCCGGTCCCTCATCTCTCCATAATTAAGTTTTATTACCTAACGCTCAGACGAGCACTATTTTAATAAATGATTAAACCAGTATTTAATCATCCTTTCACCAACTGGTCAACAAAGGACTTTGGTGCATGCTCACTCAAGCGCCTTGGCGCTACATGGTCGGCCATCTACCCATGTAGCCGGTTCCTCCTTCACTCAGTGGTCGATTTTCAGTAAATCATCAATTGATCAACAATCGATCAAAATTAGGGTTTTGAACTTTGTAAATCATAATTCTGAGCAAGTTTAAGCACTAATAATTTTATGTTGATCCAGCAATCAACATCTTGATTAATTATAGAATATTCGGTCTAGCTACCAATATTTTAATTAATATTTTATTTGGTCATACTACCAATAATCGTTCAAACGAGCAATATTTGCTCAGACTATCAATATTGATTCAACTATCAATATTTGGCAATCCATTGACTGAGCAATATTTTCTTAGACGAGACTAGTAATATTGACTTAACTATCAATGTTTAATCATTCATTAATTGAGCAATATTTGCTCAGACTAACAATATTCATCATGTTGATTCAATTATCAACATTCATTTGAGAACTATACATCTGTCCGAGAAAACATGTTTGATTCATGAATCATAGAGAATTCATCAATCATGCTCAACTAAACGATTCTTAGACTCATCGTCTAATCAATTCAATAACTGACTAATAAAATATACGTCTGCCTTGCAGACTCCAAAAATCATGAGACATCAATCATGTCACATGGGGGGATATCAATTAGGGTTTTGGTCTGGCGGCCTACGGCACGTATGTTCATCCACGATGAGAAATGTGAGTAAGTCGTGCAAGCAGTTGAGGGAGTTAGCAAAGTAGGGGTGGACAATCAACCAAGTCTCCGCACAACCTGGAACTGGTTTAACCACGATTTCCCACTTTCCCATTCTTTCACTCGAGTAACCGTCACACTTACTGGAGATCAATGTGTTTACATTCCGGCAATATAAATAAGTTTCTGAATCCACGATTGAACAAGAACATACAATGCTCGTCTAACCAAGAATTCTCATCAACTTTCAACAGAGTAGAATTCGATCAATCAACCAGAACTTATTCGAACCCAGCAGTTCACTTGCAGAAACCTACAAGACATTCACAATCCTTAATCACCATTGATCTTACACACTTCTCAGCTTCCCTCCTACAGATCAACCCTCTTCCCTCTTTGTGACCTAATTGACTCTGGAACGGCCATTGTCTTGGTTTAGGCTGGAGTCCTACAGATTGATCTCTCGAATTCAAAGCACTACCGTGCAGTGCATCTGTTTGAGGTTAGGCATTTTGCTCGGTCGAGGAGTCCCGTCCGCACGGCCGTCTCTTCATTTTCCTAAAAATCCAGCAAATCGTTTTTCCCCATCAACACCTGTAGTTGTCCTGAATCGCAACCTGCGGGATCTGTCGAAATCTTATTTTTATTTCCTTAATCATCCCTGATATGTGCCAAGGTGAGTGGGTAGAGGAAGTGATGAAACGCATAAGGTTCTCTGAGTCGGTTTCAAAGATAACTTTCGGCCATTGCCTTTCTGTTGCTGTTCTTGAAGCCAATAGCAGAGCCCAAGTTTCTGCAGTTAAGGCAGTCGTAATTCCTAGTAGTTGCGCTAGAGACATTAATGTTCGTGCGTTGGAATCTATGCAGATGAACCCTTCCCCCGCAAATCCTTAGTGACCTCTGGATGCTCCATCTGTGTTAATCTTAATCTAGTTGATGTTCGGAATGGACTATCCTACCGATATTATTGATATCCTTTTATTTCTCGCTGGGTGGTTAAGTATCGTGTATTTCCTGGTATGATTGGTGGTGAAGAGTGTAGTGCCTCGGAGAATTCTTGTTGCAGTTTTTGTGCCCAGGCTAGGATTTCTTCCGAAGTTGTTTGCTTTTGTTGGTATATTAGATCATTTCTAGCTAGCCATAAGGTCCAGAATAGAAAACAGAAATATGAGATTACAGATGTTGACGCAGGTTGTTGAAGGATTTGGTAAATGGTTGTCTGGGGCGTTAAGGTGAAAGTGGGTGGGGGATTGGAGTTTTGTGAATTTGGTAGGTGGTAGAGGGTTGTGAGTTGGTTGACCATGGGTTAGACATTTGTATCCCGATGAGGTAGTGTAGTTCCCAGAATTTGAGTGTGGCAAGATAATTTTATCTTGGGGGCTATTTTGGGGGAGGTGGATGTTTATGATTTTTTGGATTATAAGATTGGGAAGGATGCTTAATTTTTCCTGATTCCAGGAGTGGGAAATTGGGTCGATGATATCTGCTACCATTTGGATTGGGTACCATTGTGTCGGGTTTTTGATTTGGTGATTGTGGAATCCAATTGGCTTCTATTGGAGTTGATAACCTATTTCCAATACGATGGAATATCATATGCTGCATGGTAGGTATAATTGATGCCAGTTGTCTCCATTGAGGACTGGAGGAGGAGGGTATGGAATCAATGCCTTGTAGAATTGGTTGTTGATCAAGATATTTTGCGCTGAAGAGACTTCCACAGATAGAGTTAGGTTGTTCATGCAAATTCCAGATTCTTTTCATGAGAAGGGCTTTATTATGATCACTGCTTTTCCTTTTTCCCAATCCTCCTTCGGATAATGGTTTTGTTACTTTATCATATCCTATAGGGTGAAGTTTTTTTATTGTTGAGTCATGTCCCCAGAAAAAATTCCTGGTGATACGATCTATTTGTTTATGAATATTGCTTGGTAGGTTTTGTGTTTGCATAATGTGGTTTGAGGTGGAAATTAAGGAGGTTTTGATGAGAATGAGTCTTCTGGATGGGGTTGGGCATTTTGTCATCCATCCTTTAGATTTTCGGGCTAATCTTTGTATGAGGAGGGTGAAGGTTTGATTGGATGCCCTTCCTTGTTTGAGCGGTACACCTAGATAGATTGGAGGTTTTGATGTAGCGGGCATATTGAAGAATTGCTGAAGTTCGTTTACCTTGATTTGGTCCAGTTTTGGGTGATGGATGATTACTGATTTGGAAGTATTAATTACATATCCTGCAAAAGTGCTATAGGAATGGAGAAGGGTTTTAAGATGTTGGTTACTCTGATCCGAAGCTTTATATGTGATCAGTAAATCATCCGCATACATTAAATGAATAATGGGTGATGCTTTTTTTGATATGTTAAGTCCTTGAACTAACTTCTGATTTTGAAGGTTTCCTAGATTTGTAGATAGGATTTCAGCACATATAATAAAGATATAGAAAGATAGCAGGTCTCCTTGTCTGATACCTCTAGTTGGGTTGATGTAGCCATGGGGTGTACCATTTATGTTGATCGAGTATGTAACTGTTGTGACGCATAACATAATGAAGTCTATAAAGGCTGATGGAAATCCAAGTTTTGTAAAGGAGGTTTTGATGAATCCCCAATCTAAGCTATCATAGGCTTTCTGGATATCTAGTTTGAGAGCTATTTTTGGATCTTTGGTGAGGTTTGAGGTTCTGATATGATGGAAGAGTTCTCAAGCAATTGCTATATTGTCGTGTATTGATCTTTGTGGAACAAAATATTAGAGCACTGCTCGGTCGAACTCGCATGCGTTGCTATCTCAAGCATGTTTGTAATTGTTAGTGATCAAAACAATCAGTCTTGATTTCTAGCCTATTTATAGATGTCTCGGACTAGGACATAGATTGTGTAGTTGAGCTTAGACTTCATGGCGTTCATCATTTAAAGACGAAGAACTACTAAAGGGAGCTTGTGGA
>JAJJMB010010762.1:334464-412059 GCA_023531105.1 Papaver atlanticum | reverse complement strand
CTGTAGCGGCTTAATAAAGTGTGGTGTTCAAACTGGACTAGGTCCCGAGGTTTTTCTGCATTTGCGGTTTTCCTCGTTAACAAAATTCTGGTGTCTGTGTTATTTCTTTTCCGCATTATATTTTGTTATATAATTGAAATATCAAAGGTTGTGCGTTAAGATCAATCAATTAGAATATCCAACCTTTGGTTGTTGATTTAAATTGATTGACACTTGAATATTGGTCTTGTGTACCGTTCAAGTTGTTTCACATAATTATCAGTCTCACGGATTTCTATCTGTTTGATTTGCTGATTACATTGTTAAATAGAGATATTAAACTCTTTGATATTCTTTACTCTAGATTGAGTCTGATTCTCTAGTTGATTCTCTAGAAAAGTATATTGGAGTAAGTCCTCTCAGATTGCCAAACGAATTGTTGGGTGTGGTTGTTAGACCCCTGCATTCTCACAAAAGCACTTTGGTAAGGGCTTATTAGAAAGGGGAGAAGGGGTCTAATATTATTGACTAGAATTTTTGAAATGATTTTATATGTGACGTTACAGAGCCCTATGGCTCTGAACTGTTAAGGTTTTGAAGGGTGGTCGACTATAGGTATTAATGTTATGTTTGTGTGATTCATGAGAGGATGCATATTTAGGTTATTAAAAAAACTCTGAACAATTGCTATCAATTGGGGATGAGTTGTTTCCCAAAAGACTTTGAAAAACTTACTTGTATAGCCATCTGGACCCAGGGCACTTTCGGAATTTACGGAGAAGAGGGCTTGTTTGATTTCCGATGTAGTTACTTCCTTCGTAAGTAGGTTCGATTGTCTGGGAGTTAATCTTGGCCTGATATTTGTAAAAAGATCTTCATTTATCACTGTAAGCGGGGCCATATATTGTTGAGAGTAGTGATCCAGAATGAGATGAACAACGTCTTCCTTCTTGTTAATCCAGTTGTTTTGTGGGTCTCGTAATTGTTGTATATTGTTACAGGCTCTGTGAATGGTAGCTTTAGTATGTAAAAAGGTTGTGTTGAGATCGCCTGATTATAACCATTGAATTCTAGATCTTTGTTGACAGTATGTCGCATGACATTGTAATAATTCTACATGATCTATTCTTAGCTGTTTTTCTTGATGCAGCCAAAGTTTTAGTTCGTAGCCCGATTGGGTTGCACATTGATGTTGAGTGTGCTATATCTTGGCTGTCGATTTATTGATCATAGTTGGCAGGTGGCAAAAAGTTTCTTTGTTCCATTCTAAGAGAGTTTTCCCGGTTGTTATGAGTTTTAGTTGGAGGTTGAGGGTAGGTTCACTATCTTGTTGTTTCTCCCAAGTCGATTCAACTACTTGCCTGAGTTGGGGATGAGAGAGCCATAGGTGTTCAAATTTATAGTTTTTTGTTCCCTGCCAATCCATTGCTTTATCTTGTAGTAGTATTGGGGCGTGATCTGATGCTATTCTTGGAAGATGAGTAACTGCTGCATGTGGATTGGATGTCCGCCAAAGTTGGGTTGCCAAACCTCTATCTAATCTTTCTAGAATGTTGTCTTGCCCCATTTGGTTGTTTGTCCAGGTGTAGGGATTTCCTCGGAATCCCAGATCTATAAAACCCATCTGATCCATCAGAGTGAGGAGAGGTTGAGATTGAGCATATGTTACTTGCCTTCTTCCTTTTTTCCGATTGATCTAAGACGTCGTTGAAGTCTCCTAGATACATCCAAGGTATGGATGGATTGATATTGTTAAAGATTATTGGAAATTCTTTCCAAAATGTTTTCCTTGTATCCTGATGCGGCGGGGCATAGATACCCGTGCAGAACCACGGTAGTTCAAGGAGTGGTAGCATAACTTTTGCATGGATGTAATTTTAAGAGTGGAATAATATTTGGATATTTTAGGTTATCTTTCCATATTAAGCATAGTCCTCCTAGCCTTCCAATTTTTGGGACGATGAAGTAATTATTGAACTGAAGGTATTGTAGTAATCTTCTCATGTGTTGATCGTTAGCTAAAGTTTCAGAGGGAAACAATATGCTTGGTTTGTGAAGAGAAACCAATCCTTTTAAATGTTGAGTAGAAGATGAGAGGTTTATGCCTTGACAATTCCAAGCTAGAATAGTCATTATGAGAATTAGAAGTATTAGTTTAAGTGGGATTTGCTGCAGTAGGGAAAAAAGGAAAGACTAAGAGGGAATGGGTGAATAGTGTTTAAGTGGGCTTACAAAGAGGATGAGATACCGGATGATATGAGTTTTGTGATAACAACAATGAGAAGAATTACAAATAGAAATTGAAAATATGCAAAAATAAAATTCTGCTGTGCTTTATAATATAGCACTTACAAGTAGTAATTCAAACCCAAGTTACTTTACAAACTGGACTAGACGTTGTGCTTTATAATGTATATCACTTACAAGTAATTAATCAGAACCAAGTTACACTACAACCAAGATTAGGCGCTGTGCTTTATGAAATTTAGGTGGATGTGCAAACAAAAAGATATTTAAACACTACAGATTAAAGCCAAATCAGAGTGAAAACAGGTTGCCAGAGATTGAGACAAGTAAAAAAGTTTGATGATCCAATACAAAGAAACTGTAAAATAAATGAGACTGATTTAATAAGACCGAATTAGTTTGAGAGGACTTACATGGGGTTAGTCAGATCAGAGGAGCATGGGTTTGGATTGAGGGTAACATTTCTTCAAAATCGGCACGTACAACAGAGGCGCTAAGGAGGTTTAATGTTGACCAAAAATTAACAAGAAAATTAAAGCAAAGGACAGGTTGGAAAATAAATAAATTGAAAAAATAATCACACAAAAATAAATAGATCCTAGAAAATGTCACTAATCACAAGCCTCTAAAAAAAGCTACTAGAGAAATAAGAAGAGATTTAAATGATTCCTACAAATAAAACGCGTAATTAAATCTAATCCAAATCAACAAATACAATAAGTTCACACATGACGGAAGCGCAATAGGAAACAAAGAAAAGACTAATAAAGATAAAATGGGAGATGACCATGAGCCAAACTGGACAATGACAGGGGTTAGACAAATAAAAAGAGGAAATCCTTTGAACATAGTAAATAAAAGATAATCCTTCCTCAGTAACTACTAGTACAGTTGGTTCAATCAAATGTCTTTAAAAAAGTTCTTATACATATTCCAATGGATTAATATCCTTAAGACAAGCTTCACTCTAGACAAGCCATTGACATAGAAAAATGAAAAGGAATTCTAAACAAGCTTTCCGAAACAAAATGCAAAACACTAATCGGAAAACTACCAAACTGTCTACAGAAGTACACAACCCTTCCTAGATTCATCCAAACAAATATAAAAACACATAGTACTCAATTTGATCTTTACCACAATTTATGAAGAAATTACACAATCCTAGCTCAACCCATTTAAATCTGAAACCACACTCACATGCAAATTCCTGATTGCATTCATCTACAAACCAAAATTGGAACATCAACTACCGAACATACAAACAGAATTCCCAATTGCATTCATTCATCAATAAATCAAAATTGGAGCACCAACTACCGACCATACAAACAGTTCAGGAGAACCCCCGGCTCAAGAGAAGGGGGCAAACAAAACTTCACCTAAAACAAATAACCAAACCAATAACCAAACCAATTATCAAAAATAAAACAGAGAGGAAGAGAAACCCAGGATGATTGATAACCCGTGTTTCACAATCAAATGCTAACCCCATTGAAAACCCCTAAATTGCCAAACCCTAGATCAAAACCCCATAGCTGAATTACTACAAATTTATAAATTAAAATTAATTAAACAAAAAAGAACAAGATTAAACATTAAATCTACAAAGGACTAGGCCTAGTCACTAAGATCCTAGAAGAATTTTTTAAATAGATAGACAGAGGACATTACTAAACAGAAAAAAAAAAAAAAAAAAAAAAAAGTTGGAAGAAAACCTTGCCTCCGTCAACAGCCTCTCGTACCCCCATGCTCGTGATCTTCTTTCACCCCCAAGTGGTCCTAAGGTTTTCTAGCCAGAGAGAAAATTTCGCCATGGAATCCGCAGAGAGCGAAGATAGAGAGAAAGTTGACCTAAATCTTTTTCGAGGTCAGGGATCTAAAAAAACCTAGCCGGTCCCTCTCTCGCTCATTGGTCGATTTTCAGTAAATCATCAATTGATCAACAATCGACCAAACTTAGGGTTTCAAATTAAATGCTCTGCAAAGCCTTCTGAACATGTTCAAACCCTAATAATTTTATGTTGATCTAATCAACATTTTAATTAATAATATTCGGTCCAGCTACCATATTTTAATAAATATTTTATTTGGTCCCGCTACCAATAATTCATGAATCGAGCAATGCTCAAACGAGCAATATTTGCTTAAACTCGCAATATTTATTTTGCTCATTCACCTAGGTCAGAATTCATTGATTCAACTATCAATTGCTCGACCGAGCAATATTCCTCATGTTGATTCAACTATCAACATTCGAGAATTCCATTGATCCAGCAGTCAATACTCTAATTTAATGTTTGGTCCTGCTACCAATATTTTTGCTCGACTGAGCAACATGGTTCGAACGGACAACCATCCAATATTTCTGATTTCTACTCTGTCATTCGATCATTCATGATATATTAGATCAGAAATGAGCATTCTGCATAATTCAACAATATCTCTGATTTCCTATCGAACATCAGAATAAGTCTTGATCGAGCAACCTCATCGGACGATCACCCAAATTCCCAAAACATCGTTATTACCTCGACTGGTAAAATGACATATCACAATTCATCGAGACTCATCGTCTGAGCGTGTCTCAGCAAACATCTTATGCTCAATCCATGAGTCCCAGAGCATACCACGTTCGTTCATTATGCTCGACTAATCAAGGCTAAGACTCATTGTCTAGTCAAGCCAACAACTGACTAATTAAATACGTCTGCCTTGTAGACTCCACATTCATGAGACATCGATCACGTCACATGGGGGATAATCACTTGGGTTTTGGTATGGCGGCCTACGGCACGTGTGTTCACCCACGATGAGAAATGTGAGTAAATCGTGCAAGCGGTTGAGGAAGTTAACAAAGTAGTGGATGGACAATCAACCAAGTCCCCGCACGACATGGAACTGGTTTGACCATGATTTCCACTCTCCCACTCTTTCACTCTAGCAACCGTCACACTTACTGGGATCAATGTGTCTACTATTCTTGTAATATAAATAAGTTTCTGAATCCACGATTGAACAACCAAGAATCATCTGGCAAACAACAAGAAATTATCGCTCAATGGATCAGAACTTATTTTCAATTTCATCTTGCAGAAACCTTCAACACACCCTCAATCCTTGATCATCATTGATCTCAGACACTTCTCAGCTTCCCTCCTACAGATCGACCCTCTTCCCTCTTTGTGACCGAATTGACTCTGGAACGGCCATTGTATTGGTTTAGGCCGGAGTCCTACAGATTGATCTCTCGAACTCAAAGAACTCTCGTGCAGTGTATCTGTTTGAAAAAGGTTTAAGCAATTTGCTCGGTCGAGGATTCCCCGTCCGCACGGTCATCTCTTCACATCCCTAAAAAACCAGTAAATTGTTTTGCCCCATCAACAGATTGACGACCACAGTGGGAGATAAATCTCTTGGTTGCAATCCCAATTTTCACGAAAATGGTCGATCTTAGGTCAGGTTCAATTACAAATCCCAACCCTAACTCAAATATTGCTAGCACTAGCAATAATGGTGATATTCCAGTTACTCCTCATGTTTCCAACAATGGTGCTACTGATAATACTCCTCATGTCGAAAATCTAAGGAAACATCCACGACTGCTGATCCTAAAATCTCCCCAATCCACATCCTGGAAGATGATGAAGTCCGCAAT
Organism: Papaver atlanticum; assembly: GCA_023531105.1. Lineage (NCBI taxonomy): Eukaryota > Viridiplantae > Streptophyta > Magnoliopsida > Ranunculales > Papaveraceae > Papaver > Papaver atlanticum. The sequence goes on along the minus strand of JAJJMB010010762.1, from coordinate 406,175 downwards.
GCTGCAGATAATCCACCAGCAAAGGAACCATCAAGTTTCATCACACCAGAAGATTCGGAACACTTTTTGGAGGATCGTAGGAAAGACAAGACATCATCTATCCATCGTCACCAACCTCCATATCCTTCTGCTATACAGAGAGTTTATCTTCCCAAAGGTTACACCTCTCCAATATTCACACTCTATGATGAAACTGGCAACGCCCGAGAACATGTATCACGATTCCTGGAGTCACAGGGCGATCATGAATACAACCATGTTGTCCGTTTAAAGGAGTTTTCAAAATCTATGACAGGCAAAACATACACATGGTACAACAACACCGCACTAGGAAGCATCGCCAGTTGGGGAGAAAAAATTAATGCTTTCTACCGAAAATACTTCTTCGTTTCGGAACAAGTTACTCTCTCTGATTTGGGGAGGATATTTCAGAAGAACAATAAACATCCGAACGATTATGTGAAGAAATTCAGAGTCCAAGCTCTGGATTGTCATGATCCAAATATCACTGAACAACAACTTGTAGACTTGTGCATCAATGGAATGATCCTGGTCTACAGAGCTCTATTGGAAAATCTCTGGTTCCAAACTTTCTCAGAACTTCATGAAGCAGCCAAATGATCAGCAACTACTACACCTACTTTACTAGAGAGACCAAGTCTATAAGAGTCGAGGAACTTCGTGAAACTCGTGGCAGCTGACGTCTGGTAAACAAACAACACAGTGTCTAACCTTTCACAAACGTTGTTGCTGAAGGGCATGAAAGGAAATCCGAGACACGACATAAGAACGCTTCTCCAACATCCCAGGCTCCTCCGAAAGCGCAAAGAAAAGATAACTAATCCTGCATAAACCTCGACCCAGTATCAAGAAACGGGGAAATGATCAGACAAACTCAAACTTCCCACTTCCCATTGAAGAAGTGATCGAGTTACTGGAAGTATGGATTCAAGATTGCGAAATCAAATTGCCATTCATCGGGAGAGAGCTGACTGAACAAAAAATAGAGAATCCCAGGATAGCTTCAACTGGGGACTGAAGGAGTAAACATGACCCTCTCCCAATAAAGACCTTCACTCTCTCTGAACAACCTGTCAAAGAGGCGGTTCAATCCTTGGTCGAACATATATGTGAATTGCTCTATCTTTCGAAGGCACAAAGGAGAGACATGTTCACAGCATTGAATCACGTCGTGTCAGGAATTCCATTCCGGAAATACTTCATGAGCCTCTAGCCAAAGACAAAGAGATGTACGACTGGGGACTTCTTACCAAGTAAATCTCAAAGGAAATAAATTTGGAAGAACGTTGATCGATGGTGGCACCTCTATCAACATTATTCCACTGAAAACCCTTAGAGCCACAGGCATCACTCAACAAAAAGATACTCATGCTCCCATCTTAATCAAAGACCATGAATGAACGCTCAGAGATGTTTATGGCTACATCACTCACAAAGTGAAAATAGGTTCAACCTGGACAGAAACCAAGTTTCACGTAATCAGCAAGATCCAGGATATGACATGATCCTCGGACGAGCGTGGATCCACGCTGAAAAGATGGCTACTGACAAAGAACCTTTGGTTGCACATCTCTTCAACGAAGAAAGTTCTAATCCAGAAGATTTGGCAGACGTTCCCTAAGAGCACTTGGAGGAATTTCGAACTTTGACGAGGTTGAAGCAAGAACCTGCAAAAGATGCATAAAAATTCATCAAGAGGTTCTGCACTCAGGAAAGTCTCAATCCTCTCATGCCTATGTCATTTATCTCCTCACATGCTATCCTAGCATAGGGACTCAATTCTGCTAGCAACTCTGTTATTGCAAGACGTTATGAACGGTGGCTTCACCACTATAATATTTAACCAAGTGACTGATTCCGACTCCTCTCCAAACCACTGCACTGGATGATCATTACCAAGATGATGTTCAAGCATGGAAAAGAACACTTTGGGTGTTTCTCCATAGCCTCACACGAGCGTACACATGTGCCATAAAATCGAAAAGCTTCGATATCTGCACAAGCATGGAATCCCGCTACTATAATGGGTGCCGAACCAGTAGAATATCTTCAAGGCCAGAAAAATCAAGCTAAACAAATTTCATGAAGGAGATTTGGTCCTCAAGGCAACCAAGCACATTTTTCACTCTGTTGTGAGCTCAAATTGGGAGGAACATTCATAATTACTAAGTTTGCTATCATAGGATACTACAAATTAACTGATACAAATGGTGGCACAAGTGTGGCAGTAATACATGAAAAATGACTCAAAGCTTTCGACCATTTGAGGCATTCGGCGTTTGAGGTATTCAATGTTTGAAGCACAACGTTCAACCGTCTGAGGTTTGAAGTAGTTAAGATTTTCTTAATTTGTTCATATTTTCAATTCTTCTAAAACGTATGCAATACTTGCATCCAGTAATTGAATCTATCAAACCAAAAGAAAATTCCTACAACTTTCAATCACCTACTTCTCCAAGGCCAACCAAAAGTCAAAAACCTCTCGTCTCTCAGTGATATATTCTTTAAAAGTCTTAAATTGTACTCCCAATCAAAGAGTATACCTTCGGTAATGGCGCCTCTGGCTTCAACACAAATATCTCGACGACGACACACCGATTCAATACCAAGACGATCAAAGTGTAACTGAACTACAATCGATAAGTTTTTACTATCCCCATGACAAGACTACTAAAGCAGATGCAACATCATTCATCCATGGATGGCACAAACTCCTTCAACACATATCTTTTTGCTAAGCAGATGAACACCTTTGGGATTCACTTGGGGACTTGATCTTGCTGGAAAGATCAATTTAGATCAATTTCAATAAATGTGTTCTACATAACAAGTCATTGCAACCTGATGTGATGCCACAAAACGTCATCAATGGAACCTATCTACACCATAAACCTTGCACGACTAAGGAACTTCTTCTCCTCACCAATCACACCCAGAATGGGGACCGCTGTTATCTTCCGCAATAACATCGATTCCCTGACAAAGTCACTTCACAGTAAAGTCATATTGTTCAGGAGAAATTGGGTAGAACTCCCAGTACATCTTCGTCTTAGGGATGCTCAACCCACCGACTAGTTCATGAATGTAAAGGCTCACTGGATGGAGGAGCAAAGACTATGTCGATAATCATGGTTCTAACCTTTTTGGTCCCTAAAGCAACTACGATAATGATATCAGCATCAACAAGGGCCTCTAGAGAAAATCCATCCATGATATCAACACCAACAAGGATCTATAGAGCAAATTCAATCGTGATCTCAGCATCAACAACGGTCTCAGGAACAACATCCTCATGACCGGCTTTATCAATTATCCATTCTCTGAAGTGTACTCGATGGATCGGACTCCTCCAAGCACTAATGATTCATATCAAGATGCGCAGACATGTAAACATGTTAACATGAAAGTCTTCCCAAAGCTTGCACGACGGACGGAACAAGCCAAAGTCTTCTACAAGATGTTCTCATCACCTCTACAAATGAGATACAACACATTTCAGGCCATGGGTTTACAAAAACGTACCAATGGGTGAGGAATGGGACAATGCTTCCTTGACAAAATATGTTCTTTTATGTCTCTACTACAACATACCAAAAGGGCGCATCAATCGGACATACGAGCTGAAAGATATGGCCTTTACACTCGGGTTCATGGAATCTGAAAACTTGCACGGGATTACAAGTTACGAATGTGCATGCGTCATTGACTTCCACAAACATCTCCAAATTGAAGGATTATTTTTGTATATGATTCCTCAGTCTCTTAGCTTCAAAAGTTGGGGTCAAACATCGAATTCCGACATCGTATAAAGTTTCAACGGCTTCCAGAGTGGACGATGCGCAAGAAGAAATTTCTTGACGGGATTCATGACACTCACAGTCGATCGACGTCCACGCTTGTTTAGGCGACGGAGACAGGGAGAACACACACATATTGCTATCCAAGTGTTAAAATTTATTCCGATTGGTCTATTGGTCTGGTCTTTTTTTTTTATCTCAATCACTCTATTTCACCCTAGCATTGGTAACAACTTGAATCGTGAGCCCCACCTAATCACTTAGAGAAACATATTTTAAAAAGAAAATAAAAACATAAGTGAAAAGGACTCAACGAGATATGGCGAAACTATCATGTTATTTCTAACACCTGAGCTCTGTGCTTTTACGAATAGACTCTTATAGATGTTTCCATCTACTCAGATTGGTTCCTCAACTCCTAAAACCAAAATGCTTCCATCCACTTAGATTGGTTAGTGCCATCCTTAATAGGCATAAATTTCTAGGCTCTGGAGTTTATTGTAACTAAAAAGTTTTTCCCATACCCCCAAACTTAAATCTAACATTGTCCTCAATGTTTCTAAAGATGAAATTAAAAGCATGAACAAGGAGAAACTGTTACCATTTGAAGCAAAAGAGTTAAGGAAAGATATTACCGTTTTGCATGAGAATGGGTTACCTCCCAAGAAGTGCTAAGTTTAAAGTCTTCAGCCAGACATTGGAAAGGATTAGTCACCTCGAATCGTATAACAGTAGTCGGAATAACTGTGGGTCTTCAAAACCAAATTGAGCTGACCATAGGAAACAACAATAAGCCAAGAAAGTGAACAAGTATCGCATGACCTTACCTAGTTTCCTGATAACTATCGCTAACTGCGGTTCAGGTTCAGGTTCTATGAAAGTGTCTAGATAAAATATTTTCATTGGCTGCATTTCTTCATAGGTGGGATCCGAATTATTAGGTCCTAAAGTCTGGAAAAACTCAATTAGGAACTTAGAAGCACACAATAGTAACCTAAATAACTAAGGATCCTCTAAGTCAATCATATTTGACTTACATAATTGACCACAATGAGAGTAGTGGTCATTCTTAAGTAAATGTGTCGATTCTATTAACCTAAAGTACGTAGGCTTAGTCTCAGAACTAAATATTCGACACATTTGAAATATAAACGTTCCCACAGTTGGAGGAAAATTATTTGGTGGGAAAACAAAGTCAATCTGGGTATCATAGCCTGGGCAAACCACATCAACCAGAGGATGGGTTTCTAACGACTGAACTTCTTCCTGGACATCACTAGGTTCGGGAAAACAAGTATGAAGGTAATCTTGTAAATTGGTTGAGGCACAGATATCAAGTCCTAAGTGAGGGGACTTCCTGAGAGTTAAAGGTAAGGCACTAGGAAAGTGATAATCACCCCCAAACTTAGAGTTTTCAGTGTCTCTAGAAAGACTAGTCACAATCTCCCTAATTTCTAAATCATCAGATTCTTGGAAATGGTCAATTGATTCTTCTAAGTTATTATCAGGTAGTGCATCTTTACTCATCTCTACGGGTCTATCTTCTTCTTCTAATATTATTGTTTCTAAGTCGCTAGACTCTAAAACAACATTTTCAGAATAAATTTGTTCCTCTAAACCACTATCGGCTTCGTAATCAAAAGGAAAAACTACATCGTCTAAAACGGTGGTATCCCTAATCAAATCCTCGTCCTTTTGAATAGGTGAATAATCATACAAATTATTTGGATTTGAACTAGAAATAATATCATCGTTAGAAAGCTCAATTGGATTAATAGTTTCCTGATCACTATGCCTACATATTTCAGATTCTTCGTCAGTACTATCCTCCTCCTCATCATAATATAATTTCTGACATTCAAGAATTCTTAATCTTTGTTCCAAACTAGGCGGTTTGTGTCTATAATACTTCTCGTAGATCATTAGATGTGATTCCTCGCTTACCGTTGGAACATCCCAATGTCGTTTCCCTTGCATATATTCACCAAGAGTTATTTTAGATGACGTCTCCTGATAATGAGAATTTCTACGCAAATACTCTCGTAATGTCATCTCAGGTGGTGTCTCCTGATAATGAGAATTTCTACTCATATACTCTCGTAACGTCATCTCAGGCGGCGTCTCCTGATAATGAGAATTTCTACTCATATACTCTCGTAACGTCATCTCGGGTGGCGTCTCCTGAAAAGGATTCATCACCCCGAAAATACAAACTACAGAGGAATTCTACACAATCACAAACAAGGCTGACTCGACCAAATCAAACCTATTGAATCTAGCAAACAAAAAGCATGATGGCTCCCTTAGATTGTTTCTAGACCAGCTTCTATTCCTCCAAAAGGCAACTAGGTATCGTTTTAGCAAACCTCTCTAGATCGATCCGAATAAAGTGAGTCGAAGAGAAGTAGGGGAAGCTCAGAGGAGCTTTGATACCCCCACCTCTTTGGCAACGTTTCCCGTTAGGGCGGCTCTAGTCGACTCACAGTAATCTTCTTGAACTTTTGAGTTAAGCTAATAAGATACCCAATACTTCCCTTTGAATGACTTTCCTACAAGCTCGTTACCCTATCGGTCTCGTTCTAATCAGTATTTTAAGCTTGGGTTCGCGTAGGTTATGTATTCCTAAGGCGGGCAAGAAGAGAACGGTGATGAAATCCGAACCCTTATCTTGTATGGCCTGGCCTTGCCCTTTACTAGGAAATTAAAGTCCATATTCAAAACCTCAACATATATGCACCTTAAGGAAGACAGTAAACCCGCTGACAGGGGATTCGCGGGTGTTTAGAAAAACTTACCTCCCGTACCAGACGGGCGAAGAACCGCTGAAGTCGACTCGGGCCACGACTCCTATGTCATGTACGAACCCGAGGGGCCGAGACGATATTGTAATCGTCGTCCTTCCCTGCAAACAGTTTGTATTTAAAACTACCCTTCCGTAGGGTTTAAAAAAAAAAAAAATGTCCAAGTGTTCAAATGTCCCAAAAATAAAAATAAAATACAAAAATAAATTCCTATATACAGTTTCTAAAAAATAAAAAAATCTAATAAAAGAAAAAAAAAAAAAATTCTTTGTCCTTTTCCTTTTCTTTTAGCTTTTATCTTTGGCTCCTAATCTCTTAGTCACCAAAGTCTTTGGCTTAAAAAAAAAATCGGTCCAAACTCCAAACCTGTAGAACAAAGAAATATACCCAAAGAAACGTAAAATAGAACAAAGAGAAAATAATAAAAATCTAAAAAAAATAAATCTAAAAACTCTAACTTAAAAACAAGTTCGCGTCGGCGGCGCCAAAAATTGATGTAATTTTAGATAGTGGTAAGAATGAGTTCGTAAGACTTGTGAAAGCTATATTTATTTAAACTAAAAGTAGAGAAAATTTTAATCCAAATTTGTTTTTTTTAGAGTGAAAATAACCAAGACACTAGATTCCACTATTACACATGAATAAATGATGATAAAGATTCCAAAACTCTAATTATTTTTAAAATTTCTTTTTCTTAATTCACAAATTATCAAGCATATTCTCAAACATTAATTGTATCCCTGAAGCATAGATTATCTAACCAAAGCATAACCTATCTAATTGAATCACAACTAATTAGGAAAAATTATGCAAACAATTAAAATTCTACAAAGTAGTGATTGAGTGAATTATAAAATACAAATTAGAGAAAAATAGAATAGTTACCAATTATTCATGCATAAATAGCTTCCTCCGTGCCTTGATTACGCGAGAATTAGCTCATCATTATCATGGAAACATGCTCAAAATTCATCTTTATTAATGCTCAAAAATGGTTCACAAATGATGAAATAGGAGAAAAATTGATAAAAACCGGGTTTGTAACACTTTTGTTCGTTACAAACCGAGCTGTTACAGAGAACGATAAAAATGAAGTGTTGTTGACACTGTTGCAATACGACCCACAAACAGTTGTCGTTGTCACTGTTGAAAAACGACGGTTCTGCGTGCGTCCAATGTTCTTCGTGTTCTTCACAGCAGCAGAAAATGGAGTTTTTCTGCCACTTGATTTCTCGACTCTCTGGTTCTTCCTAACTGCTCCCAACTCTCTCTATCCCACAGTGAGACCCCAATCAACCTATTTATATCAATCAACACGTAAAAATCTCGCTAATAAATCCAAAATATTTTCTTTTACTCGGGGATGATATTTACGTGATTCTTCCCCTGTTTATCTCCTCCACGCATCTGTTTGATCTCCACACACTTCTTGCACGCTGAGAATATGTTAAACTCGCTCTAATCTCCACAAAATGTTCTCAACACGTGATATTCTCGTTTCTCCCTGTTTTCTTCTTGCGGATTACTCAGCCAAATTCGGTCGAAACAGACACCCATAACAGCTTTCTATGGTCATATCACGTCTACCCATTAAGTTTCAGGGATTGAATCTCAATAAATCACGTCCAAAAATCGATCGAAAATTTGACAGAGAAATAAGTTTATTTTCCCGCCAAAAATATTCTTTTGAATTTGAGAAGAACATGTCCTCCCCCTAATCCTGCACGGGTGTCCCTTTAGCACTTGTCTTATGGGGTGCAAATAGTAATTTTTGGGCGTAGACAGTAATTTTTTCGGGGGTTCCTCCGACACATTTTTGGGGAGCTTCCGGTGCATTTCTGGGGTGCCTTTAGTACTCTATCCTGGGGTGTAAAACACCACTTTTCGAGCCAATTTCGCCGCAAGAGCTTATTTCTCTAAAAATACCTACAAAGACATAAAATAACAAAATAAATACAAAATCGAACACTAACAATATATACAATTGAGACATATTAGACACAATAATGCGTCTATCAGATACCTTAATCGAAGTTTTCTTTCTAGCTCCGATTTTGACCAACTATTGTCGGTATACGATCGAGAACTGAAATCTATCAAAACCTAGGGTTTATGATAAACAACTCTTGAATGGTCTTATATTAGAAGAGAATACCTTAGAATAGACAAGAGGTGAAAAACCTAGATCACAAGTTGTACAACAATCACGAAGATTATTATCAACTCGGCTTTGCAATCCCCAAGGCAAAGACTTTTATCTCACTTTTGTTCATGAAGAACAAGAGACATAAAAAGCAACCTTATGAACCTTACACCAATTTTCCAAGGGATGAAAAATGTGGTAGTCACGAACCCTTTATTTATAGTGAACAAGGTAGCTTGAAATCTAAGCAAAGCTATTTTCCTTTTTCAAGACTCTCCTAATTTTGGGAGTCTTTGCTAAGTGACAACACTTACCAAAATAATTAAATAATTAATTAATTTAGCAAATATTATATTTATGTGAATAAATCACAATTTATCTTAGGAAGGAATTAAAAGATATCACAAACACTTTAATATGGTAATCAAATATGTTTGGAGTAATAGCTATCTTGCATAGATAAGGAAACATCAAAAATATGACCAAAAAAGGCCTCTAGTCACGTAATTGGACTCAAGTCCGTGAACCATTACAAACAGTTCGTGGATTGTTTCCTACTAACGAACTGCAACAGTTTCAACAACGCTTATAACTATTGCTTTAATAAATCACTCATAACTTCATCGTTATAACTTGGAATTGAGTGATTCTTGGCTCGTTGAATTCGTAAGCTCATTCACTATAGCATAAGAACCTTTCCAGGGATAAAGGTTATTGTCACAAAAGTCGTGGCTCAAATAACCTCGAGTATATATACATAAATGTACAAATTTTGATAACAACCCATATCTTGAAAAGAGCCCTAAATTGATTTTGAAAAATTGAAGATGGTAATTTAACATCATTCGTTGCTGCTGCAAGTGATGATCGGTCAACTGTTGTGCCCATATGACTAATTAATCATAATTTTACATCAACTGTTGTTGCTGCTAGTGAAGAAGATGAGGGTATTTTCGGAATCTACGTGTCACGTTCTCATTTTTGTCTACCTGTAAAAAGGTGATGACTCAGCTAACTAGTTTTTGGATGGAACATTTGACGAGAGGAGGTTTTGCAAATTTTATTTCTGTAGGGGAGGTAACGCAAATTAGCGATCTTGTCTGGGGAGGTAATGCAAATTACCCTATGTATATATATAGGTAATGCAAATTACCCTATATCATAATCGGTAGATAAAACCAATACGAAATTACCGATTATGACCTATTACAGAAAACCCTAGAATTTTTTTTGACCAATTCATTCAATTGAAACGATAAGAACCCGAAAAATGCTAGAATCTCAACTTATTGGTGCCATTTGAGCCTGGCGGATTGTTATACTGTCAGAAATTGTATCCGGAGATTAATCGATAATTTGGTTTTAGTAATCGTTGATTAACGACGATGATTTCGACTCGAAAATAAAATGAAGGAACTTTTTTTTCTTCTCTCGATGCATAATGGTAGTTGGAGAAGGAGAAGAATTGGTTTTGGTTTGAAATGTTAATGTAAATGATAAATATAGTGTAAAGTGAAGTACAGACATTTTGTATATTTAAGACACCCCGTAGCTATCTTCATTAGATGGGTATAAATTAATAGCCCCAAATTATTTTCAGTCAGCCCTCAAAAACGCCAGGTTTTTAAAAGCTTGGTCCAAGAGTCAAATTTTTCTTAAACAAGAGGCACACCAAGTTTTGATTTTCCCTGACTTGTCTTCTGATCAAGCTCGAGAGTCTTCCACAGCTCCTCAATGATTATTAGTATTTCCTCCGTACTCTGGCAAATTGGAGTACGGAGATAACAACACTATATTCTTTTCACTCTTTCTGTAACTGTTCAAACAGCTTTATTACAACTTTTATTAGTTTTCTGGTTTATCTCTTTCAGTAGGATCATTACACGTGTGAGGTTGTAATTAATTAAATGAAAAGACGAGAAATTAAAAAAATCTCGGTTTCTTGGATCCTTTCTTAGTTTTTGTTTCTTTAATCATCCTCTGATTTTCTTCACTTGATTGATTCTCGTTTGTTTTTCAATTACTTCTATTCATCTACTTCAGTTTCTTGATCTATTTTTCAATTATCTATTCCTCTGTTTTTTTATCTTTCTTTATGAGTTAAAGATCTACTCTCACGAAAAATCCAACTTCCTTCGATCTCTAGGATTCCAATCAATCATTAACAAGTATAGTTCAATTAAAACTTAAGGATGATAAATTTCTCATCTGAAAATCACTGATGCTTCCAGTTATTCGTAAACTCAAGATAATGAAATTCTTAGATGGATTTCATGAATGTCCTGTTTAATACACAAATCGCACGAATGCAAACAATGGAGTTGGAATCCTTTATACATTGATTCGGTGGATGAAGCGTTACTATCATGATGTGGATTAATTCAACCATCTCGGACACTGTTATCTCCTATTTTGAGTCTGCAACATCTTCCTATGAGCTTTGGAAAGGTATTTCTGATCGTTCTACTTGTATGTTTTCTACTCATTCCATTCAATTGAGAACCAAATTAATGACCTTAAAGAAAGGAAATTCTTTTATTGCTTCTTATACCAATGGAATCAAAACCATAACTGATCAACTTGCTGCTGCCAGATCTACTATATCTGATGATGAAATTGTAGTTATCACTTTAGCTGCGTTGAATGTTGATTTTAATTCTTTTCTTACATATGTAAGAACCTTTTTGGATTTTCCAATTACATCTGCTACATTGGAACGGTCAACCACTACAACTGCTTCTACTAGTGATTCTACTAAATCTGACCGTGGTGTTACAATTACTGAGTTTATTACTTCTCCAACACCAACAACTATTGTTTCTGCAACACCTAATTTTACAACACCAACCTCAGTTATTTTTGTTCCATCAACTACTAGTACTTCTGTTATATCACCTACTTCGAATACTTCTGTTCATATTTCAACTAATTCTACTCATTAAATAAGAATTAGAGCAAAATATGGTATTTTTAAACCAAAGGTATTCTTCTCAACCAAATATGTCTTACCATCTGCTTACTTAACTCATTTTGAGACTACAACTCCAACGTATTATTCTCAAGCTAGAAAAATACCAGTTTGGCAATTAGCCATGAAACAAGAACATATTGTTCTTAAGATTGCTGACACATAATCTATAGTACCTCCTGATCCATCTCAAAATTTAGTAGGATGTAAATGGGTGTTCAAAATCAAACACAATGCTGATGGTCCAATAAAAAGGTACAAAGCCAGGTTATTGGCTAAAGGTTTTCACCAACTTGAAGGTTTTGACTATACTGACACTTTTAGTGTTGTTGTAAAACCATCAACCATTAACTTGTTCTCTCTATTGCTATTGCTATTAACTTTGACTGTGTTATCAAACAGCTGGATGTTAGTAATGCATTTTTGCATGGTAGCTTAAAAGAAGATGTTTACATGAGTCAACCAACTAGATTTCAAGACAAAGAGCATCTAGATATGTTTGTAAACTGCATAAATCACTATATGGTCTCAAACAGGTCCCTAGAGCCTGGTATGAGAAACTTATGGATGCTCTGGTGGCTATTGACTTTATTCCTTCTCAGGATGATTCATCTTTGTTTGTTCAGAAGCTTGGCTCTCAACTCACTATTATTCTAGTGTATGTTGATGATATCATCATCACAGGTAGCAACTCAGCTCATTGTAATTATTTCATATTTGTGCACTCAATTTCCTGTCAAGGATCTTGGTGCTTTACATTACTTCTTAGGCCTAGAGGTTAAGACAAACAAAACATGATTATTTCCTAGTCAGACCAAATATGCCCTTGATTTATTGGGTAATACTAATCCAGTGGGAATTAGACCTAGCACTACTTTTTATTCTGCATCTTTAAAACTCAATGCTACTGACGGTGAAGCTCTCTCCAATCCTACAAAATTTAGATCCATAGTTGGATATTTGCAATACTTGACATGGACAAGACTTGAACTCTGCTTTACAGTAAACCAAATATGCCAATTCATGCGGTCTCCTACCTCAATCCATCGATCTGTGTGCAGCCAAGAGAGTCTTAAGATATGTTAAAGGCACTTTAGATCATGGTTTGTTGTTCACTAAAGGGTTCACTGCATTACAAGGATATTCAGATGCAGAATGGGCAGGAAACCCAGATGATAGAAGATCAACCAGTAGGTATGGTGTGTTTTTTGGTGCAAATCCTATAAGCTGGCTAGCCAAGAAACAAGCAACTATCTGTAGATCCAATACGGAAGACCAATGCAGGGCATTAGTTTCAACAGCAACAGAAGTTATTTGGCTATGTCACTTACCCAAGGATTTGCACATTTTCTTACCTGCTTCACCAACAATTGCTTGTGATAACAAGAGCTCTATAGCTTTGGCCTCAAACCCTGTCTTTCATAGCAGGATGAAACATATGGCTCTAGACTTTCATTTTGTCAGAGAGCTTGTTCAATCCAAAACTTTACAGGTCATCTACTTATTTACATTACAACAAGCTGTTGATATCTTTACTGAAGGATTAGCTGCTCCAAGATTTGAGTTTTTGAAGTCCAAACAGAAGGTTCTGACTCCCTTTCAGTTTGCGGGAGGGTAGTAACACTATATTCTTTTCACTCTTTATGTAATTGTTTAGACAGCTTTATTACAGCTGCTATTAGTTTTCTATTTTATCTCTTTCAGTAGGATCATTACACGTGTGCGGTTGTAATTAGTTAAGTGAAAACATGTCTGTAATTAGGATCATTAATACTCTGTACTACTCTCTTTAATGTGTAATGAAGATACTTTATCTGTCTCTTGAAAGTGTTACTAGGAGAGACATACACAAACTCTGAGATGAAAATTCATGCTTATCTTTCATTTACTCGAAATGGAAAGCGTGTAATTCATATGAAGTACGGAGTTACATATAAAACAGACCTGACATTATGCATTTCTGAGGACCAAGTTCATCTAGTCTGCATCTATCTCTTTCCATCTCCAATATGCGATATTGGGCGACATGCTTGGAACATATAGACTAGAATCCTCCAACCTGTTACTAACTAAGCAAGAAAAACTGAGAATCGAAGTAGGGATTTGGCTTCGTCTGCAATGCTATGGTTAGTGCTGGTGATTGCTGTAATAATAGCAAAGCCTTTTGCACTTGTGTACTTTCCAGTTCCACCCGTGATAGCTAATTGTGATTCCGAGACTGCAGCGTTACAAACCCCAAAGAAGCTAAGTGTGTCTGCGAAATTTTCACTATTGAATACCGCGGTGAACATCATTGTATGACTGCTTGCATCCTTGGAACTCACTACATAAAATCCTTGTGCCTTTCCAACCAAACCGGAAACAAGCTCTCCTGTAAGTTCAACATCAAACACATTCATTGTGCCAAACATAACCCTGTGAAGGCTAAGTTGGGCCTTATCCCCAAATGGAAGCTCATCTCCGCCTTTGTCCATGTTCTTGGTATTGTTCTGTAGGACACTGTCTGTGGTACCCTTAAGAACGGTATGAGTGGAAGGTTTTTGTTTTCTATAATTCTGTATTTAGCGTTTTTGAGAGGAACACCGATTTTACCTGGAGGAACAGCTCTATTTGACTTGGACAATGGGACTTGATCATTCATTACTTGGTTGCTAACAACGCCAGTCACAGCTTGAGTGGAAGGATTCGAACCAATAAGTATGTTGTCCATGTAGAAAGACATCTGGTGCTTAGGGTCTACATGATATGAAGAAGTAGGAATTAAAGCCGGACCTGCAGTTTCCATATGAGGTATATTGAGGTGTTGCTACCAGAGGTGCGCCATTAATGGGAGTCTCCATTGGGCCCTCGGTTGGTGGTGCTCCCAGCGAAGGTACCTCAGTCATAGGTGCATCAATTGGCTGTAATGCGTCTGTTGGTGATGCTCCCAGCGAAGGTACCTCCGCAATAGGTGCATCAATTGGCTCCAATGCCTCTGTTAGTGCTGGTGGCTCCACTTGGTAGATCATCCTAGCAGAGGTAACAGAAGTGAAAGTGATGGTTAGCAAGAGAAAGCAAGTTACAGCTTTGAGTGCTGTAGACATGAGACTGTGAGTTTTCATCTTCAACCGTAAGGAGTTTTAAGGTGGTAAATGATTTTCCAAGATGATGATTTTAAGTTTTTAAAAGTTTTGGCTGTGTTTATTATATAAGAAACTGTAGTGTAGAAAGTTATATACTATATATATATATATATAGAGAGAGAGAGAGAGAGATATACTGGAATATTGGTGGAGCTGATGAAATGGAGTTGGTATCTTTCTCTTATATTGTGTTAATTAGAAACCAGAACCAATTTCTTTATTTTACCATCTTTACTGTAAAAAATTTTATGTATATGTTTCCCAACCACCAGTAATTTAATTACCAAATATCTGCAACCTAATTCCACAAACACAAGGGTCCAACAATTTCCAAATCCCAGCCAAGCTCAACGATCATAATATAACATACCTTAACACTGTTGCAACAATATTCTCAAGAACACTAAATAAATAACAAATTCACTAACAAAACCATTTCAAGTGTCTCTATTTTTATTTTATTTTGTTTCAACTAGACTTCGATTAGTTTTCATCTCTTCCAAAACAAAACAAGCATCACTCAACTTCCCTTCCTCACCAAGTCCTGCAACCAAACAACAAAAACTCTCCAGTCAAAGCCCTTACTAGATTCCTTTAAAATTCTCTAACCCAACAAAACCATCATTCATCCTAAAACTCAGAGAGCTCACCCCCCATACCTCCAACTTGCATTTCAACAAAAAGAATTATAAGCCTCGTCAGCCCTACATTCTTTACATAAGCAACGGCATCTCAACAAGTGTAGATTTCATTCCACAGACTTTCCCATTCTCATCAAGACACCCGATTAACCAGCTTTTATTTGCACCCTAGTATGCTCCGACCAAACATCAATCTCTTTGCACCAACTAAGCAGAAGTAACTGCATTAGGGTAATTTTGCCCATGACAATCGAATATATTTCTCTTAATATACCCAAAAACAATTTACTAGAACGAGCAGCCCAAAGCGGGAAAGTTGATTGTGTGACTTGTGAGAATTCAGTTGGTAAACACCAAAAAATTCTCAACCGTCAGTTTCGTGGTGTAGTTTGGTTATCACGTCAGTCTAACACACAGAAGGTAATGCAAGGTCTCCAGTTCTCACTTCTCAAAGCCAGTTTATCCTTATATCCAAAAGGAAAGCTTGAGTTGTTTAGTAAACTACAATTTATTTACTTCTATCGGATTTTTATGATGTAAACGACATATGATGTTTGAAACTTTTAATACATTTTACCGGTATATATGATAATCTGGTGTCCGATGCAAAAAAAACTAGATTTGGGTAGTCCAAACTTTTTTACACACTCAGTCGAAACTCTGCTACTAATTCATCCATTAAAGATCTTTCTATTTCTCTGCCCACCACATCAATTTCATCTCCCAATTCCAACCACCTTATATCTTTACCCAAAACCATCACATTCTCTGCTGACTCTTCCTCTCTCTCACTTACCAACAACAACTTCCACAGCTCTTCCTCAAGTGGTTCGTTTCTCAACCCACGTCCTATTTTTCGTGTTGCTTTTATCCATGGATGTGGGTCTTCATGTTGCTGAAGAATCTCAATCAATCCCAAGTTTATTCTGTCAAATAATAGCCTCCTTTCTGACCTTGGCCATTCTGTTGCATCTCCACCATACTTTCTTTTTTCTAGATTTTCAAATGCAGATAAATTAAGTGGACAATCTGGAGCATACCAAGTTGTCAGTTGCATGTCGGTGTCTGAATCAAGAAATTGTGAGTCGACTAACACGTCAATTAGATAGGAGAAGTCCCTGCTATTTTCGCCACTAAGCCTTTCTATTAGATCTCCTTTCTCATTTGAAAAACAAACAGACCCTTCTCCAGTTTCATCATCGCTTGACACAGCCATTTCCATATCTTCTGAGTAAGCATCTTCTGTAGATTCTAACTTCAGAAGTTGTAGTTGCATTCTGAGACCTGCAGAGAGCATAAGAAATTAAGAAATACCTAGAAACAATAGGTGTTCCCATGCATTTCGACGACCAACACCTTTTGAACTTTCATATCTGTTGAATGGGACGGCAAGCTATAACTAGACTCTATTTCTGTCGTTAATAGTACAGACACGCACACAAACACCAAAGAAAAAAAGTGTACATTATTGCTCGGAGGGTCTCATGATTTAAGGAAATAGTAGCTGTATTTAGTTTACTAACCTTGGAGGTCAGCACTGACACTCCCGAAGCAATCCGAATCAGGTGAGGCCTCATCTACAAACACAGGTTCAAGAATAGAAACCGGACTAGGCTGTTCGGCTTCTTTGGAGCACCTAGGAGATTCTGATTCAGTCACAGGATTTGTTGTGGAATGCAAGCTCTCCTCTGGGGCTTCTTCGGTTGAGAACTTCTGAAATATTTGACAATTCAGTCAGCAGAATTGATTAAAAGGGTAAATGGAATTATTCAAAAGTTTCATACAACCATACAAAAGAAAATATAATGCAGCTGAACAGTTCATTTCATATTAAAAACAAGAAAAGTATAAGGCTCGGCCCACACTTAAGAGACAAAACATGCTACTTCACCAATCTATAAAGTTAGCTTAACGTAAATAAAAGAAATTAAATGGAGTGGAAGATGCATCAAGGACTAAAATCATCACAGAATGATACAATTTTGCATCACAAAACAAGATCTATCATCTATGAGACAAAAAAAAGAGGTTTGCTTGCAAAAAAGAATTACCTTAGCAAGATAAGTACATCAAAATTTCATTAATTGGCATCTAAAAATCTAAGAAGACTTAACAAGAAAAACAAAATATCATTAATTTCATTAATTGGCATCAAAATTTTATTAGGCCTATAAGAAGAGGCATCCACCATAAGTGAGAAAAACAAGCAATGCTACTTTAACAAGACTTGATAGAATACTCACTCGCTAACCTAGGTCCCATATATACTAAGGAGGCAGTAGAAATGGTTAGTAGTTGTATATCATAAACATGCAAGTAAACAAGTAGAACAAAGAACGTCGAGTTATATATATATAGAAGTTAAAACAATATAAGAGAGAAACAACATCTACAAATAAAATAGACAAACTTGTCAATTTAAAAAAAAAACAGGGTACAGGATCAGCCTTAGACATCATTGTTTCGTTCTTTCCTCCAACAGTGTTTTCCCTAGTCAAGGAACGAACATCTTTCCAAACAGACACCATATGCAATGTCGATTTAAGAAATGAACATGGCGAACAAAGCAAAAGAGGGTCTAAAGTACTCTAGGGGAAGAATAACAGGAAAGACCACATCAGGAAAATTTAGGACTAAAAGTGGAATGAAACTATAAAACAGATCCAGTTACGTTTGTTATTAAGAACTACCCATGACTTTCTAGTCAATAAAATTTCGAGAATTTGATGTACTTCTTAAAGCCACTGCATCTCAAGTGCAGCCATTAACAGCACTCGTTATGCATCACAAGTGTCAAGGTGCCCAGAATATATCGTAAGTAGAGTAATGATTTTATAGCGTTGAGTCTCACAATCTAAGAAGCTGGGTTTTTCTTCAGTTAAAATTGCACTTTGAAAACCAAATGGATCGAAACTAATAAATGACCCTTTCAGTAGGAAGCACTAACCTGTGAAATAAACAAGAACCCAGTGAAGCTAGTACAAACAACGACTAGCTTGGCATACTAAAAAACTTCTTATGCTACCCAATCTATGAATCAAACGATTCAAACCAGAATGCACAACCATAAAGCACATCTAAACAAGCAAACAACATTCGCGTTCTATACATAATATATTTTAAACCATACTCCATGATATGAATACTCAGCATTAACATCAAAATTATATTAGGCTATCAGCTGATATATATTCCTGCGATTTCCAATATGCTGCTGAAGCATGACTATAATAAAGAGAATAAAAGTAAAACGAACCTCGTGAACTGGAGCATCTAGATCAGTCTCCATGGAATTTTCATCTTTCAATGACAAGGCACTGGTTTTTGGTTCAGGAGTTACAAGAGATTCGGAGCACATTTCAGTATCTTTTCTTTCTTGGTTCCAGCACATCTCAGCATCCTCAGGCATGTCACACGGAATTTCAATAGTAATAGGTGATGTAACATCTGGATCACCGTCAGATTGAGCAAGAGCAACAGAAGTACTTTCCAGCAGATCATTCTTTTCATTAACTCTTAGTTCATCTGGTTTGAGATGAGCTTCCTGCAGGTTAGGAATATAATCTAAAACTGCATATGAAAACGAATTAGACCTTCTTCTCCCAGATCTTATGCTGTTTTTGGTGAAGAACCCTTCTCGATGGTCATAATCGGGCCTCCTCGACTGATTTGATCCCCTATTTATAGCCTCTTTCGTAAATGAAGACCTATCACTGCCAAAAGCTGCATCTCTGATAACTTTTCTCGGGCTTAAAACCGTAGAGGATGATGGGAGGGATCTGGACCTTGGGAGGCTTCTGGCATACTCATCCTTCCAACCATCTCTACTGCTAATACCCAATGGAGTTCCCCATTTCGCAACCCCGTCATTCGAAGCCAATCTGTCGGAGTTATAATCGTGATTTGCAGGCCTTGTTTCTCTGTCAGGCATAGCAAGCATCTCGCCCAGCGTATTGCTCCTACTAGGTCTTCGCACTTTCTGGGAACCGTTGGTCATTTTCAACCGTTCTGAGATTCGCTTCTTGGCCTCCCTGGAAACAGATGACTCGGTTGAATAGGATGTTGATGGACTGTATTTGCTTTTCCAGTTCCTCACATCAGAATCATTGACGAAATCATTAACTGAACTTGTGCAGGAGCTATAATTCCCACCATATCCCCAAGGACCAGAGCTCGCAACTTTCGTTGAGCTGCTGCTCCTGACACTGTTCCTCATTTGTCTTGTGATCTCCTTTGCAATCTCCCGAGATCCATGCGCAATATGCTTCAAAACTTCGACTTCTCTAGAAGAGAGCCTCCGATCCCTCATTTCTGCAGCCGATTTAAGGTCTTCCGGAGAATTTGGAAACGGCAAAGGTCGTGATTGCTTTTGCAATGATCCAACATTTGGCTTCAGAACCACAATCCTTGTTGGGAGAAGGGACGCTTCGTTCCTTTTTTCAGCTCGAACTTTGGACACCTTGCTCGAAGTGCGAACATTATGTTTATTTGGTGAGTGACTAATACCCCCATCTTGTAGAGATTTTCTACAATAACTTGTATCATCCCTCCACTGTTCTCTCTCTAATTTCCATTTCTCATACTTGTGGGCATTGGATGACTTTAGAACAGTTATGTGCCCTGATGGCGGAGGGGGAGGAATACCTTGCAGATCATGGAGATGTCTTGTGAACAGAGAATCTGGTTCTTGCAAGAATTTCAGCAAAACGTCCTTATTAGAATCCAAGACATCCAATGCATCATGAAATTCCTTTGAATGCTGAAGTTTCTCATCAGTAGAGAGACGTTTGACATCCATGAACTTCTGCCTTATGTATTCCATCTTAGCCTCACTTACCATCGAGCTTGTTGTTTCCTTAGGACCTGCTGAGTTGCCATGCTTCACAGCTTGTGATGTTTCAAAGACTTCGTAGACATCCTTGAATTCCTGTGTCTCTCTATTATTGGTCCTAAATGACCTAGCATCTTGTGATGAGTTTTTCTCCATAAAACCAATAGCTGCAGTTCTCCTTTGATAACTCTCTGAAAACTTTTTCTCTTGTTTATGAGTTGGTTGCTCAGGTGGTGGCACATCAAGACCCATCAGACGTGCAATAACACTGGGCGAACGTCGTCTGGAATCCATTTCCTTTGTCAACTCTTCTGCCACTAGTTTTTTTATCCGCGTTCCACCACTCCTCCTAGTAGAACCCTGTCTCAACTGAAACCCAAACTACAACAAACAAAATCAAATCAGATGCCAGATATTCAAATACTGCAAAAACTCAATACTAATCAATTCCTGCACCCCTTTATTAATTAGAGAAGGAAATGAAAAAAACAAATACAAATCTCACTAACAAACTTACAGAATCGTCCTCACTCAGACCGCTACTGCAAGAACCAGTATCAGATACCGCATCTAAAGCATCTACATGTCTTCTTATTTGAGAATCTCCTGGAAATGAACCTTTTAGGTCATTGAAATGAACAGTGAAATACAAAATTATAAGTCAATCTCATCAAAAACAAGTATCCAACCCTGGAATTTATTAAAAGTAGAATACACAGGTCCCAGTTGATTCTTCTTTTTGTTTTTTAGCATTGGTCCCATTACAAGAAGTCTAATTAATAAAATTCAGATAAGCTAACAAATACAAATACCTAAAGTAATACTCCTAGTACATACTTAACTGAGATTTTGAACAGCTTAACGAGAAAATGAACCAAACAAACATGATGAAAAGCACAAAATCAACATAGTAAATCATCATTACAACCACGATAAACATAATCATGCTTACACCACTATAAAGGAAAGCACAATGACTAGAAATTTCTTTACCAAGCTTACTTTAGCACAGCTAATAAAATATACATAAAATTCCATCAAAATTCAACCAAAACAGTAAAGAGAAGTTAGGTTAAGAAAAAAAAATAAAAAAAAGTAAGAAACTTTCTCACCTGTAGAAGAAGGTCTATGAGTGTAAATGACGTTAGCTGGTGGATCAGAATAGTTTCTGAGCTTAGTTGATGATTGATAATGTTGTTGTTTATCTCTTCCATAAGATCTCTTGTGCTGAAATCTATCCATTTTCTCAGCTTCACTTTAATTTACAGAATAATAATTTCAGAAACAATAACTAGATCGGAAATCTCGGAGTAGCAATATCGCCTCTCACCATGAAAAAATCCATGGAAACCTAGATTGTTCATTTTTAATCTTAGCTTAACCTTCTATTTTTGGATTGTTCAAAGATCAAATCTAATGCATATTTCTGGATCTCCAATATATATAGAGAGACAACTAAAACAAAAATTAAAGCTACCAAGAAATTTACAGGGAGACAGAAAGAGAAATGAAGCAAAATTTGGATGAAAAGAGAAAGTTTCTGGTAAAGAGCTGTGGTACTTCCTGATCTTTCTAAAACAGTGACTGAAAAATACAGGAGGACATTAATGGTGGTGTCTGATGGATAGAGGGAGGGGGTTTTGGTTCTGGTTCTGGTTCTGGTTCTGGTTCTGGTTTTAGAGTTGTTTACTTTCTTCTTCTTCTTCTTCTTCTTCTCTCTCTTTCCCTGGAAATCCCCCAATTAATTTTGAACTTTCAAATACTACCTGACATAAACTTTACCCTAAGCGCGGGCAAACATGACTTACACTCGCGATTCATCACTTACAATTTCATGTCATGGGATCGCCCTAATCCACGTGTTCTTTATTCCACCTGCCACGTCAACCAATCACCGTGTAATTTAAGACTTCGCTAAGGGTGTTTTCGTGATAAATAGTTAACAATTTTATAACGTGAACTAGGGAAAGTTGTGAAACGGACTAATTTGCCCCTCGCCTGTTGGATACTTCTTCGCCAGTGGGACCCGCATTTGGATAAAAGGTTGATTTTGATCAGATGGTCAAGAATATCTAATTAAAAACCATTTCGCGCATACTTTATAGAGGTGGGCCAAGTGGTATGTTAATATAATACAGCTTGGGGTAAGCAAATACTACTACTAGGATGGGGATGACGTACAATCATCATATTGTTTCACGTCGAGATCTTGTTAATTAAATGAATTATTTACTTTAATGGAACACTAAATTAGGGACTGCAAGGGAGTAAAAGGACAATGAGAAGAAGTTTCTTGGTTTTGTTTTTCTTGATGATCAGGAAAGCTGTTCATGTTAACTGTGTGTGGAGGACCAAATCGATTGGTAAAATCAAACAAACAAGGTCATCAGTATGTTGTGACCTCTAGTCATTGTCTGCGAAGAGACTGTAGACATGACAATCCTTTCAGATTTTGTTCAATCTTAAATGCTATAGAAGAAGTTATGCATGCAAAAATAACAGCGTGTATATGAAATTTGTTTTACCGATGTTGTTGCATCCAAACTGCGGCTGTTGTACTGTATCTACTAAAATCCTAATGGCTTCCTGGTTTTAAAGGCCGCGCAATTGTCAATTGTTTCACGTTTTTATACCTTCATTATCAACCGTCCCCGGAGGAAAGGAATATACATATTAATCCATGAAAATGCACCGTTAAATCAGTCTTTTAACTCCTTTTTCAAACGGGCTAAACAATGTCTTTTCTAGTGCTCATAGTTATACTACTAGTTTACAAATTATAATATTATTAGTAAAGTAAAAACAAAGAAAAACCTTAGCTAGTCTATATGTGATCACTGTACAACCGTTATCTAGTTAGCTTGGGGATGCTGCATCAGCAGCAGAATCGTGACCTTTTTTTCAAATGTCACGAGACCAAATCAAAGAGAATCCAACCATAAATCACGGGAACCATACAATCTTTACTCCAAGTTGATGATTTTTTTTTTTTTATTTAAACTAAAGGGAGAAGACACAATACAATGCAACGTACCAGTGGTAGTCTTTATGTAGCTATCATTCATCTGTGTAACATTTTACTTTGTTTGTTTGTGAGGTTAACAAGGAACAAACAACCCTATTTGACACGAACATCCCTATTTCGTACTTTTTTTCTATTTCCTCTCATTCTTTGCATTGAATCGTACAGGCTCTCGTATTAGAATCTTTAGTACAGTTTCGCATTAAATGCCATCAGAGCATTGCACACTCAGAAAAAGAATATAATACATTTTTTGCCCGTTTATGAAAGAATCTACCAAGGATGAAGTTAGATTTTATTGACAAAGACTTCTGTTGTATCAAGCGATCTGTGCAAAAATGTATAAAAAGAAAGTATTTAACTAGAGCTGGTTTAGAATGGCGAAATCGGGGTATATCCAGATTAATTGAGGTATATTAAATAAAACAAAATAATGTTATTAGGAAGTAAAACCCAAAGCCCCATAGTCGTATAAATGGCTAAGCTGTAGGAAATTCCAATCAATACACATGCTTATGAAACCATCACAAAGATCTTGCCATAAATTAAGATCATGATACAAACTTAAAAGTTTAGTTAGTTGCATACCTGATTAGAACTTGATAAGTCACCCGCGGAAATGTAAGAGCTAGCAAAAATAATTGAGAACGACTATTGAGAATGAAATCTTCTTTTCTCTTCTCTTACAAAGTCTGCCGTATATGGGATACGAATGGCATGGCATGATGAGAAGAGGGATTCCCCTCCTTTATAGAATTCTTCGATCCTTACCCATTACGAGAATCTAGAGATTCGGGGGTACACCACCAATCAGATACTGCTAGCACACCATGCAGTACGAGAGAAGTAACTCGATAGAACTGCTTCCCATATCTTAATCTGATACGTACACTAATGTGACTTTAGAGACCCAAGTTTTATAAATACTTATGTTTAGTATTGACCACAATAAATACACAACCACCAATCAAATATCTTACATAAGCTGCCCTTATTTAATTAGCACTAGTCAGCTTAATAACCTAGTTCGATTAATTAGTCGAATTAAAAGTTATGAAATCTTGATATTATTACATTGAATTTTTTTGATGGAAGATCTTTGAGAAATTAAAAAAAAATGAGAATTTTGTTTTGTAACGGAAATGAAACTATGCTAGCCAAACACTTAAAATAAGGGGGTTGCGCAGCTGTATAGATTCATTCTCCAAATTACATAAGAAATCAATACTTTCAGAAGTCACAATATGGAAAGTCGCATGCTCGACTGAAAAAAAGCACACCGACTAAACACTTTCAGAATTCAGTCCATGAAAAGTCGGCATGCTGCACCAAAATAAAGCATGCCAACCAAATTTATTCGCATGCTCGACTGAAACAAAAGACGCCGACAAAATTTTGCCGCATGCTCGACTGAAACAAAACATGCTAACCAAATATTGGTTTTTCACATTTACAGTCGTCATGGTCGAAAATGCATCACACTAACGACTATCCATTAGTCATCATCTTTTTTTTTACAAAACCATGATGACCAACTACAAAATTGGATACAAAAAATGTTATTTTCTAGGAGTTATTAATTTTCAAGGTTTAGCTTGTCAAAACCTGACGATTATACATACTACACTAGTCGTCAAGGTTTAGGGATAAAGACCGTGACGACCCTGTGAATGTTACTTTCATAAACAAAACTCTTCGGAAAGTCGTCACGCTATTCATCCTACAACCTGGATGACTGAAAATAAATATGGAAAGTCGTCATGCTCGACGAAGAGGTACCATGGCGACTATATGAAATTGATGAGATTTTCGTTTAAAAATGATGAAATATATGGAAGAATAAAGAATAGATCATTTGGTTGATGAAGAGGAAGAAGAAAATGAATAAGATTTGGATCTAAAAAAGAGGACTAGTTTTAGTTATTATTAAGGGAAGGGTAATTATGTAACTTTAGACATATTGGAGACCCCTTATCCCACTATTATGGTTGGGTGAAAATTTTGTATACCTCAATTAATCGGGGTATACCCAAATCCGACCAGTTTTACAAAGTGGAAGTCTTTTTCTTTTCTTTTTTTCTGAAAAGAGGAGAATATCTATATAATAGATTGATGATAGGAATGAATCTCAGAAGTCTGAGAGTCATTTGTCGTTAGAAGATTAATACAATTTGCAATACATAAATTATGCAACATAGTTTGAAGGCCATCATGTTTCCAAATATTTTCAACCGCATTTAGCTTACAAAAAGTTGTTATGTTTGTTGCATTTGTAATATTAAATCTAGAAGTTAATAAGATAGCAGTAACCTTAACTTAATACGACTATTTATCATAATTCCAAAATATGCGCTAATCTTATATTTATGTTCTTGAGCTTCTGCATATTTTCCCATCAGTAGTTTTAGAGTTGGGTTTGAATCACTCTGGAAAACGATGTTTCGTCCACTCCATTCAGTTGCCCGTTGGAAGGTAGCATCGGCTCCTTTCTCTAATAGTTTCGTTGTGCAATCTGCATGAGATCCCCTTGCTTCAATAGTGTTGCCTATAAACTCTGTAAGGGCATGAAAAAAATGAGCTTGATCTTAATAAATTTTCCAGATCAAAAAAAAAAAGTTGCAGAAGAATATGAAAAGAAGATTAGTACATGCAAAGAATAATACGTAATTGAATACATGCAAAGAAGAATATGGAAAGAAGATTAGTACATGCAAAGAACAATATGTGATTGAGAAATTGATGTAATTAGTTTTAATTTCTTTCATATTTTTATAGTATTAGGATCTTCACTCATGTTATGTAATTGTACAATCAGTATATATACAAAATAATAAAATTAATCTAATCACAGTTGTGAGAGAAACCAAATCCATATTTGTTTACATGGCAGTGAAATAATGATAGTTGCTTGTGATGTGATGGAGTGACGCTGTGATTGGCAGAGAAGGGTTGAGAGGTAACAGGGAATGAAGGAGATGTTGTCTTCCATCGATGATATAATTCAAGGGGGACGAAAGAATGTTGTTATGATTGGTGGTGATAGCAAAGAAGAATAGTAAGAAAGATGGTGAAGCGATGATGATAGGTGTGGAGTGTTACTGTAATTATCGAGTTTTGGATAGAACATGGAAGTGATTTTCTTGTTTAGGAGTTACTGAAAAATAGTACTCGACAGTGAAGGAAGAGACAATGGAACTTAGGTTAACCTACGGTGGAATTTCCAACCATAAGAAATATCAGGGAAACCTACGTGTGGGTTTTTTCCACCATAGGTAATCACGGGATGGCTTATGATAGGTAATCACAGGATGGCTTGTGTATTGGTGTTATTACTACCGAAGACAAAAGTACATCTTTGTCTCATGATACATATGTCCCTTTTCACATGCTTTATATGAGTCGGTACGTCTAACCCTCATTACTTCGGGGTTCTTTCCATTTTCAATTTTGCTACATTTAGCTTAATTTGAGAAATTTCTTTATCTTAACAGGCCTAGAGAATCTCACTACACATGTGATAGACGCATTATTGTGTATAATATGTCTCAATTGTATATATTGTTAGTGTTCGATTTTGTATTTATTTTGTTATTTTATGTCTTTGTAGGTATTTTTAGAGAAAGAAGCTCTTACTGCGAAATTGGCTCGAAAAGTGGTGTTTTACACCCCAGGATAGAGTACTAAAGGCACCCCAGAAATGCACCGGAAGCACCCCAAAAATGTGTCGGAGGAACCACGGAAAAATTACTATCTACGGCCAAAAATTACTATTTGCACCCCATAAGACAAGTGCTAAAGGGACACCCATGAAGGATTAGGGGGAGGACATGTTCTTCTCAAATTCAAAATAATATTTTTGGCGGGAAAATATTCCCTTTCACTGGCAGAATTTCAATCGGATGTTTGGACGTGATTTAGTGAGATTCAATCCCTGAAACTTAGTGGGTAGACGTGATATGACTATAGAAAGCTAGTATGGGTGATTTTATCGATCAAATTTGGCTGGATAACTTGTTTTAATCCAAACAGGGAGTTGGAGGAAAAACATGAGCTTGCACGAGTTGTGAGAAATTTAAACGTGTACTGCACGTGTTTGGAAGACTTAATAGATATCCTGGAGCGTGAAGAAGGTATAGAAGGAAAGAAATACAGCTGCACATGCGTGAAAATCAAAATCAATGATAAAAATGAAAAAAAATATACCCGAGTAAAAGAAGATTATTTGTAGTTAATGGAGGAGATTCAATGTCACAATGATGTATAAATAGGCTTCTAGGATCACAGAGAAGAGGTGTCGGGAGTTTGGGGGGCTGAGAAGGCGAGAATCATAGGTTTACAGGCTCTGCTGCTGCTGTTTCTGCTGCTGCGGAACTGAAGAACACGAAGAACATAAGACGCCAAAAAACAGTCGTAACTGCTACAGTGTATGCGACCGTTCCAGGACAGTCTTATATGCTACAGTAACAACAACACTTTACAATTATCGTTCTCTGTAACAAAGGTTTGTAACAAATATAATTGTTACAAAACCCGATTTTTACCATTTTTTCTCCTTTTCATTAATTATAAAACACTTTTGAGCATTAATAAAGATGAACTTTGAGCGTGTTTTCACCATGAAAAGCTAAACCCCAACACTGGGACGACGGAGGAGGTCGAACTTCATACATGGGTAAATTTATTTTATTCTTTTTTATGACTTTTGCACTAAAATTAATTGAAATATGATTTGATTAAATTGGTTGTCATTTGATTAGATGGGTCATGCTTAGCTTAGGTGTTTTGATGTCCCATGCTTAACATTTACAATCAATGTTTTGAGAATCTACCTTGGCAAAAAAATAGAGTCCATGTTTATATTTCTTGAGCTAAAATTGTTGAGAATAAATAAGTGAACCTTATGTTATGAAGATTGGCTAAATCCTTAGTCCCAGTACCTCTCGCCCATTGTTAATAGTCTTTGTATGTATTTATTTAGTATTTTTAAAAACTTTAATCTCTACAAATCCGAGTGAACGACAACCTCATTTCTTACCACTATCTAAAATTCGATCAACATGTCAACCAATTACTTTAGGTTGAATAGATTACTAAAGATAATTCTTTTGTTGTCATATTTCAGCATATACTGGTTCGTTAGTATCATGGATGAAGTAGAGAAATGGAAACTTTCTGACTCATATCATCTTTTGTGAGTTCTTCCACAAAATTTGGAATACATGTGATTTTATTTGCAACGTATCTTTTGAAAATATCGACTCTTAATAGTCGAGTCAGTGGATTGCATCCCAAGGAACATTTCAAATTTGGGAAGAAAATATCAAGTACACAATAATGGTGCTCACGTACTTCTAAACCCCAAATAAATACATTGGAATTGAGTTGGTACAACCAATTAAACAAAAGACACCATTCAACTATAGCCAATATTATATTCAGGAGAATAAAATAACACTAAAACCAAAACTCTTAATGGTCGAGATAAACAGTCATAGTTTAAGTTGACCGTTTATATGATATGGATTTATTTTAAGACAAAGAAAAACAGAACTAGGCATGTTCTAAAAACAAATAAATAAGCCTAGCAAGTATTCAATATAAAAACTCACGTTCCAGTTACATACCTGAGACTGTGGTTCCCACTGTATATACATAGAACCGGAACAGCCTTGATCGGGCACGTCTCAAAACCGCAACAAGGTTCCGACTCGGCTGGAACGGTTCTGACTCTCAAATCCGGAACAGGGTTCTGACTCGGCTGGAACGGGAGGGTCTCAAAACCGGAACAGACAGGGTTTGTTGGATTTGACCGGGTTGGAGATTCCGCTTCCTTCTCCTTGGAATGCAAACGGACGGTGTCGGATTTCCTTCCAAAGCGAACAGGAGGACCCCAGAAGATTTCCTTTGATTTTCTTTTTCATCCTCCAAGGCCATTAACTCTTTGAGCGGCGTATTAGAGAGATTATAATAACAACAGACCCAACAGAGCTTCAATATTTTACAAGATGGGACAATCTCCTAACTTTCCCGTGTGTGATTGATTAAAAAAAACCACAGTACAGAAACCAACTATGATGTCTGCGATCGTATTTGGTGTTTTTTTTCGGTGGAGCTCATTCTTATGACTTCTTAATATTCAATCCAAGAACAGGAAATTCAGATCCAACAAGATGAGGACGGAGATTTCTTCTTGCGTACCGACGGTTTGTTCAATTACGTGCAATCCAAAAAAATAATCTTACCGCAGGGAAGAGCTCGTGCGTGATAACATTTTGTAGTAGAATATTAGGGTAAGAGAAAAAGGCAGGGAAAGAGAAGGATTTCATTCATAAGAGTTCACTAGGTTACATGGATAGATTATCCTTTATATACATGGAGAGGGGAAAACCAAAAAACTTCTGTTTTGGACCGCACATCCATGGGCATGGACCCTTTAACAGTTTGATCTATATGTAATGGTTAGATCCTACAAAATAAGAGTAGTGACATGACAAACAAAAATTCTCGGGAAAGGTCTTACCTACACAATCTATTATACCTCCATTTCATCAAATTTAATCAATTTTTCGTTATATAATTATAATTTGAGTGCGGCTATGTGCACCTTCCTCTAACACGGGGTGCACATTCCTCCCATAATTATAGGTTGATTCCTTAATTATGATTATCTGATTTTCCGAATATATATTATATAAATGGATATTTATTTAGGAATTTGGTTAACAATAAACTAGGCAAATACTCTCTCTCGTTCTTGTTTATCCAGTTTTCATATTATCCACATTTCTTTTGATTGTTAGTCGACTTTAGATTTTTACATCAGTTCAAAGTTCATAGGTGGATTAAATCTAACAGGATATTTAATGTGAACCCATTAAAATTGGTGAGTTTGGGCAAAAAATTAATGAAATCAAATAACTGTTATCAATGGAAATTGGATCATGTGAACATCCAAATCAAACTCGTTGTACCATTCAAAATTCCTGAAAAAAGATATCGAATTCCAGTTCTCTTCATGATATCGAATTCCAGTTCTCTTCTCTATTGATAATTCCCCTTTCTTTCTTTTTTTGACATTGGAACTAAAATTATGTCCAAATAAGTAAAACCTACATAAATTATCAATCTCATAACGATCAATTCCAAAAAATACTAAGATTGAAACCATGCCACTTTCTGAATCAATATTAATCATCATCTCCCCGTTTTAGTACTTCTGAGATTTGGTGGTGGTGACATGATGCAATGACAAAAGATATAGGAAGAGATATTATTCGAAAGAGGGGAACTAAATCAGATTCATCTACCAAAAACATTACTTCAGAGTCTCAGATGATGATGAAGAAGAAGATATAGCATGCTAACCTTGTACGAGACATTATGTTGTTCAAAAAAGAAAAGAGATGAATCAGAAACAGTGAGAGAGAGAGGTATAAATGGATAATTAAAAATTTTGACCTTTTGCCTTAATCATGGTTAAAGAATCAGCCTATAATCAAAGGAGAAATGTGTACCCTGGGTTAGAGCGAGGTGCACATAGTGGCACTCTTATAATTTAAAATAACTTTTAAAAATTACAACAACAAAAAATAAAAAAAAATCAATTAGCTTTATAATTAATTATGAATAAAATTTCCACATAGATTTTTACGCCCACTATCAGACATGATCCTAGGAGTACAAAGAGAACAACCTGATTTTCCATATTGACTGTGAGTTGTAACAAATACCGATCGGCCCATTTAGCAAATAGTGATGTGAAACAAAATAAAATAAAATAAATGTGGATAAATGGAAGGCAGAGAGAAAGAGAGAAGGAGAATATCAATGATATACGATTCCAATCATTTTTTTTACTTCTAAGAGCAAGGGCTATGGAGTGAGAGCTCTCATTGGATTTGAAAGAGTTTGATCAAAATAGATCAAATTAGGTGCTACTGTGGGATGAGAGCTCTCACTCATTCACCCAAAATCATTCATACACTCATTCAGACGAATGAGTGTGCGAAAGTCTTCACTAGGAGGCTAAATTTCTGCCGCTCAAAGAAACCTCATGAGAAACGGCTGATTTTGTGCCGCTTAAAGAGATTTACTAGTTTTTTTATTTGATTTAAACTCTTTTAGGTGGGCCCCACTGGAGTGTTATATAATAAAAAAACCTGAGAGGCAGAATTTCAGCCGTTTGAGGAGTTTTTTTCTCCCCAAGCGGCTGAAATTCTGCCTCTTAGTCTACGAGTTAGCTCTCCCACGGTCAGACAGTCACTCTTTCAGCTAGTCTCTCACTCGTTTTGGCAGTGAATGAGTGTTAAAAACACTCATTCCATAGCCCTTGCTCTAAGAGCAAGGACTGTGGGGTTGAAAGTCTTTTTCAAAATGAAAGACTTGATCAAATTTGATCTTACTATGGGCAGAGGGAAACCCCCTTTCACCCTAAACTCAATCAACCTCTATTTCATGAGCGAGTGAAAGTCGTCAGTACACGGCATATATTTAGCCATGTGAAATAAACAAAATAAAAATGACAAAAAATTTGCCTTTTGAAGTTGAAATGAAAATTAAAAAAACGGCAAATTATTTGGCCTTCCAAGCTCAAATGAATCAAAAGACAAACAATTTACCTTATAAAAAAAAAACATTTGCTTTTTGAAAGTGAGATGAAAAACGAAAGAGTCATGCTAATAGGAGGGAGAAAATATATTTGGGGAGGGAAAGAAGAGGAGCGATCCCTTGACAGGGGCGGATTTGACAATTTTTTACAGTCTCACGTAGGCCGTTAGATGGATACACAAGAACGGCCTAGATCATTACACAATAAAGTGGGTATTTGGATTAAATTGTGACCCGTCTAAAAGAGATCAGAATTTTTTCCTCTCCATTCCTTATTTTTCTACCGCAATCAAACTTCTAATAATAAAATCTTCGATGGTTATCTCATATAAAAATTACTTATAGGTTCAAGCTTCATGTCACCATCTTCAATAATTTTAGAGGTTGATGATTTGGTTTGTATAATCCTAGATTGATTGTTCTCTCCTGTTGTAAACCAAACTAAGTGTAGAAAAAGGGGAAATCATGTTTAGATAGTAAATCAACTCTTGTGACAAATTAAAAGTTCCCAATTATTTACACCTCCACATCTCAGTCTAATACCCTTGAAGTTAATATTTTAACTGCTTCTGTTCCCTTCTCTCAGATTCAAGTTTGGTTCTCTCTTTAACCCTAACCTTCCTTTTGTTTTTCTATCTTCCATTTTCATATTTTGTATGATGTGATGAAATCATCATGAAATCGAATTTCATTTATAATTATGGAAATGTTTAGTAGCAATTTTTGATTTTGATTTGATTTAATTTTTAAATTCGTCTAGTTTCATTTTCTTGTTCATTTTTATTTTGTTTTCTTCTCAATTGCGTATTCTTCAGAAGCTTTGTTTTCTTGGGTTAGACATATGTGAATAAATTGAAATATGTTTTCGTTCTTCGATCGATCCAACTTCCAGGTATGAGAAAGCAAAATGGTAACAAACAGATAAAAGGGAAGAAGGTACTAGGAATTACTGGTTAATCCATTTTTTCATGACCCAGTTAATGGCTAGTCCACCCGTGAAACTAATTTACTCGTTAGTCCAAAAACATGTTTTTGGACCAGATTATTTACTCGCTGGTCCGAAAACTTTGTGGAGATTATAAAGTGTGTTTTCTAAATGCCTAAAACACCTTCCAGATCTAATTAGTATCAATACATAACATAATTAGTAGTATCAATACTTAACGGTATCAATACATATGTTAATATGTATTGATATGTAGTAAAATATGTAGTATGTAGTATCAATACATATTAATATGTAGTATGTAGTAACATATGTAGTATGTAGTATAAATACATTTTAATATGTAGTATCAATACATAACATAACACATATTGCTATGTAGTATCAATACATAACAGTATCGATACATAACATATTAATATGTAGTAACATATGTAGTATCAATACATAACATAACACATATTGGTATGTAATGATGTTTATGGAGAGCATAAAAGAGGGTTTTACATAGTACTATATGTTAGGGTTAGCAGAGTAATTTTACTCTTTTCAAACCTTTTTTGGACTAGCGAGTAAATAACTTCTCCTGCTGGACTAGCCATTAACCCGGGTCGAGTTTAGTGGACTAAACAACAAAGTTCGTAAGAAGGTAAAATGTCTATGTCGGGTACAATTTCACCTGATTGACCCATATTATTTTTAACGATCTAGACCGTTTTTATATGGTCATCTAACGGCCTACGTGAGACTGTTAAACTTTGTCAAATAATCCCCTTTCAATGGAACGCTCATCGGGAAAGAAATGATGAAAATAGTTTTTTTTTTTTTTTGAAATACCAAATCTATCCTTATCGTTATCTTTACCTTTGTAACCTGCAAGCAAAAATAAACACCAAAGTTAAATATGTTTCAAACTTTCACTTGATTGATTTTGTTAGCACATATTATTAATTTGAAGACTATGGGGAAACCCACATCAGATGCCAAGTTTCGTTCTCATCAGTCTTAGCGTGTTTATATTCCCATTCAATACTTGAGCAAAATGCACGAGTTGATTAAACTTTATTTATTTTGCATAATCTTCTGAGCTCTGGCGATTAGTCTGGCGACATTGACTTAGTCAATTTTTCAATTTTCCTCAATCTTCTTCGATCAATTCTTAGTATTCTCTCTAGATTCTCTCCTCTTCTATGATAATATAATTCTTTTGCGTGATTTTTGTTCTTCTCAATGATTTAATTGTTTTATTAGTGTCCCAAATCTTCTTCTAATTTTCCCTGTTGCCCTTTCAAAACCCTAATTTCTGATGGTCTAGTCTTTTCAATCGATTTCTTTGAACCCTTCTTCTTATCTTGATTTACTCATGTTTAAATCAGTTTATTAATTTGTTTTAGTATCTGTGATTCTAGTAATCCTCAATTTATTGCTATTCTAACTTTCTTTTCTTTTTTATGATTAGGTTATGGGTTAAGGGAGGCAGCTTCATAGGGTTTATGTTCTACCATCATGAGATTAAGCAAAGTGATATTTGATCTGATTGGTTATTGAGGTTCCTTCTGGGTATGGTTTTATGCTTTTCACTAAACTTCTTTATTGGGTTTGATTGATACTTCTCAGAAGTCATTATGGATATGCTATTTCTAGCATTTTGAGACCCTACTACTTGTAGGGATTATATTATTTGAAGAGATTGCAAAGTTAATTTACTATTTATGAATTTGGGTAGTATTATTGGTTAAGTTCTAAAGAATTTTGTTTTTCATAGTTGGTTAGACTCATGAGTACCTGCTGTCTAGTCCTCTTAGGTTCTTCTTGAAACAAATCTTGGTTGAAGAACTCTGAGTGTTTGTCTTTGGAAATTGATTTTATCTGTTTTTTTCAATTATAAATTGATAGTAAAAATTAGATTATTAATTATCTGATTTAAGTACTGGAATTATTAATAATTTATGGTTGTCTTATTATTTCTATTTATCTTGAGAGCATTCTTGAGCAGAACTTTTGTAACACTTGTGATCTTTGGTTATTAGAGATCCCTTCTGTAAGTTCATATGTAGGTATGTTGGTCTGTTGAGTAAAGATTTGGTTTTTGGGTTTCTTAAATCAGATTTCATACGGCAGTCTTGAAGATTTGGGCAATAACTTTCTATAATTTATTTTTTCTTGTTTAATGGTTATGCATCTTAGTTCTTGGGTCTCTTTGATCTATTAGAAAGGTTGTTAGTGCTCTTCATTTTGTTTCTCTCATCACCTTGTGAGTTAATGGCAGTGCCTGAAGATAATGTAAAGGTCTTAGATCTAGATGAAGAGGTGGAAGAGTTTCCATCTAGGCTAGTTGGTCTGATGTGTGACCAATATCGTCACTATCATAAAACTTCTGTTAAGCAACTCTGCAGATTTTAAACTAGCAAAGCCTTATATTCAAGGGATAGAGGATATTTTAAATTTGTTTGTTATTATGTTCAAGAAGAGTTCTGATCTAGATTTGGCTCTTGTTGCTAGGCCAACTTTACTTTTTAGTAAGATGTTAGCTGTCCAACCTTTGGGTGAGCTTGATGCCTGTCCAGGTCACTATTCCTACTTCTCTCATTAATAAAGGCAGAGGTAAGGAAATTATAGAGCAGTTTGGTAAGATTGAAGCAGTTGATACTTCTATGGGAAATCTTTATGAAGACCAAGTCATGGTTCCTTTAAAGACTCCTATGACTAAGAAAGTTGTTTTTAATATTGCTGAAAGAACATACACTATGTCAGGTTTTTATCCTAGGTTACCATTTCATGATTGTACCAAATGTTTTGTTTTGTATCTTGATGAAGTCAAGTGTAAGGAAATTCAGTTTAGAATTTATGTGAGAGCATTACCTGCTCCTTCTTCTAATGCGACTCTTGTTGCCCTTTCCAAGGTAGTTTCTGTCTCTGAAAAAGGGGAAGGTTCTGGTGCAATCAAAAAGTATGGAGTCTCTGCTTCAGCTGGTACCGGTTATCAGTCTAATGATGCTGCATATCCTTCAGCTTGCTCCTTCAGTCTTCAGCCGGTGGGAAATGTAAAAGGTTCAAGTTCTTCTTCTACCCCTGTGTTAACTTCTGTTATGCCTTATGTTGCTGCTATTTCCATTAAGGAACCTTTTTTCTTCCTCGGGTTTTAGTACTGCTCAGTCTTCTTCTTGTCCTTTGTTGTTGTCTTTGGATTATTCTGTTCCAGCTAATCATGGTGTCCCATTTGATCCTTCCTTTTTTAGTCCTGATAGAAAATGAAGAAGTGGGTTGTCGGGCTCTGTAATTTGGAATCAATTGTTTTTTGGTCTGCTTCGTGTATTATTGTTTCTCGAACTGTCTTCTCTAGATCTGGGGTTGTGGTTAATTCTTCTACTGAGCTTAACTATTCTTCAGATCTATTTTTCAATCTAACTTCAGAGAATATAGGGTCTACCTGTCTTGATAAAGAAATTATTTATGAACCTACCCCTATTGTTGTTTTACCTCCTGAACCTCTTATCACTGAAGAAGAATTTAAGAATGAAGTCAATCTCATGATGGATAACATGGACTCTATGGATACTGAACCTATATCTGCTTATGACCTTGTAAGTTTTCTGTGAACTTTTCTCTAATATTGTTCTTCCCTGTTATTGTTTTGTTACCTCCTTTTATTGTTTTTTACCTATTTTTACTCTCTTTGAATCATGACATTTCTTTGCTGGAATATGAATGGTTGTTGCTCAGATAAAAAATGGTTGCATCTTTTAAACATATTTAGAAAGTTTAAACCGTCTGTTATTTGCCTCTTAGAAACTATGGTAGACATTGATACTGTTAATAAGTACATTCACCATTTGTCGTTTGATTCATGGCATATAGTTCCTGCTGTTGGTAAATCTGGAGGTTTGGCATTAGGGTATTTTGCAAATTCAAACATTGAAGTAACAGGTAGTGCCTTTAACATGATTCATATTGTCTGTGACATTACCCCTGTTATACAAAACTGCATAGTTTCTTTTGTTTATGGTTCTCTAAATGCTCTGGGTATGAGAAATCAATGGAACTATTTAAATCATATGAATGAAGTTGACAATAGGTCTTGGTTGCTGTTAGGAGATTTTAATTTTATATTTCATGCTTCGGAAAAACAAGGTGGAAACCCTGATAATTCTTTTCCACCGGATTTCGTTAGACACTCTTTAACTCAGTTAAAAATGAATGAAGTCTTTGCTAATGGTAATCCTTTTACTTGGTGAAATAGAAGGTTCAAGAATCCAGCTGATTTGATTTTTGAAAAATTAGATATGGGATTTATTAATGATAAATGGGTATCGGTTCTTCCTCATACAAGAGTCACAAATCTAGGTAGAATTTACTCAGATCACTGTCCTATTATTCTAAAGTGCTTTCATCAAGAACAAGGTCTTCTTATCCCTTTTAAGTACTTTAAATGTTGGCAGTTGAATTCAGACTTTAAGAATGTTCTTACTAATTCTTGGGAGAAAGATGTAAAGGGTTCTTCAAGTTTTATTGTGGCTGGTAAGCTTAAAAATCTTAAGCAAGATCTCAGCAAATGGAACTTAAATTCCTTTGGTCATATTAAAACAACTATAACTAGGTTAAATTCAAAAATTGAGAAGCTTCAGTCTATGCCCTATACTCCTGCATTAGGTAGTTATATTTTGAATTATTCAAAGCAACTTGATTTCTGGTATGAAATTGAAAACTCCTTTTATAAACAAAAATCGAGAATTGACTACTTTCTTCATTATGACAAGAATACGAATTTCTTTCATAACACAGTAAAACTTAGGAGTATGTATAACACCATTCATACCTTAAGAGACAGTCAGGGCAATTTGTTAGAAAGTAGAGAGCAGGTTGTATCTCTTCTAACGAAGCATTTTAAATGTATTTATACATCTTCAATGCCAAGTTCTACTGATATTGAAGAAGTACTTAATGATGTTCATCCAATCATTACAGATGCAATGAATATTGACTTAGTAGCAATTCCTACTATTGAAGAAATTCACTCTGTTGTAAACAATACGGCTCCTTGGAAATCTCCGGGGCCTGATGGCTTTCCGGGTTTTTTTTCCCCAGAGATAACTTGGCATAAGTCTCTACTGAGGTTATTAATCATGTTCAATCGTTCTTTCGCAATAAGTTTCTTCTCAAACAGTTAAACCATTCTTTCATTACTCTTGTTCCTAAGGTCAATAATCCTTCCTCTCCAATTGATTTTCGTCCTATTAGCTTAACAAATTCAGTTTATAAAATTATTTCAAAAAAAATAACTAATAGGTTAAAACCCCTTCTTGATTCTCTTATTTCGCCCTATCAATCGGCTTTTATAGCTAATAGGCAGATTCAAGATAATATTATTATCAGTCATGAAATTTTGCATTCTTTTAAAACTAGGAAGAAGAAAAACAATAAAAATGGTTTTATGGCCATAAAACTAGATCTTTCAAAAGCTTTTGATAGACTAGAATGGCTTTTTATTCTTGTTATTTTTAAAAAAACTTGGTTTTTCTGAAATTTGGTGCCACATGATCTATCAATGTATTAGTACGGTGTCTTATTCGGTCTTGGTCAATGGGTCCCCTGGTGAGATCTTTTTTCCTACTAGGGGTATTAGGCAGGGGGTTTGCCTATCTCCCTACATCTTTATTATCTGTATGGAAATATTATCTCAATTATTGCTGAAAGATGAAAATGATAAATTGATTCAGGGTTTCAAGTTGAAGAAAAATAGTCCTTCTATCTCTCATTTGTTTTTCGCTGATGATTGTATGATGTTTTCAAAAGCTTCCTTAACCTATGCTAGAAATCTAATGAAGATTGTTAATACTTTTGCAAAAGCTTCTGGTCAGGCTATCAATTTGGAAAAATCAGGTTTTTTCACTAATGCTAAGATGCATCATAAGCATGTGAAGTTATTATCGAAAACACTAGGTATTAAATTTTTGAGTAGTTCATAGAAATATCTTGGTACGCTATTATTTGTTAAAAGGGATAAAACTAAATCTTTTCAGTTTCTTATAGATAATTTCTATGCTAGATTAAGTAATTGCAATTGATCAAATCTTAATGGTGCTGGTAGAACAATTGTTACCAAACATGTACTTTCCAGTTTTGTTGTTTATCATATGTCTTGTTTTCCCTTCCCTAAAAAGATCACTTTGAAAATTGATTAGATTCAGAGGACTTTTTGGTGGTCTAAGAAGAACCCAAGAAGAGCTGCTTATTTTCGTTCTTGGATTGATATTGGTAAGTCAAAGTTAAGTGGTGGTCTAGGAATTAGAAATACTTATGCTACTAATAGGGTTCTTATTGCTAAGCTGAGTTGGAGAATTAATAAAAATCCAGATCAGTTAATTTCTAAATTTTTAAAAGATAAGTATTTTCCTAACCAGAACTTGTTGGAAATAGATAAAGCAGCTGATACTTCTTCATGGATCTAGAAAGGTATAGTTAATAGTTTGGTCTTTTTAAAAGCTAATATTGTGTGTAAAATAAATGATGGTACATCTACGAGAATTTGGAATTCTAACTGGTTACATTTTAGTAATTCTCCGCCTATTTCTATCAATCCGAATTTCAATGACTACACTTTTGTTAGTGAACTAATGGATGTTCAGAACAATTCTTGGAATATTGGCCTCTTAACTTCTCTGTTTTCTCTGGATGATGTTATTAGAATTAGGTCTCTTAGAATAAACTTATGTAAAAAAGATAACATTCTGTGGAATCATACTAAGAATGGTGAATTCTCTGTCAAGTCAGCTTATAAGGTTTATATGAATGATGATAGTTCTGTTGAAGATGCTTCTTTTTGGAGAAAAGTTTGGTCGTTAGATTGTCTTCCTAAAATAAAAAAATTCATGTGGAAAGTTTTTGCTAATATGTTGCCAGTGAATTCTACCCTTAAGTTTTATAATCCTGCTGCTGTTGATGATTTCTGTCCGCTTTGTAGACATGAAGTTGAATTTGTTCTACACTTGTTTATACTTTGTCCAATTGCTTCTCATATTTGGTTTGCTTTATCTCTTCAACACTTGATTGCTTCTGATTATTCTTGGATTGAAGATATCTTTCACTGGTGGTTTGTTAAAGACTTAGGGTCATCTCCCTATGCAGTAAATTTTCCAAGTATTGGAGCTATTGTAATGTGGTGCATTTGGAAATTAAGATGTGATGTGGTCTTTAGGAATGTTTCAATAAATCTTGATACAGTTATTTTGGATACAAAGAGATTGATCAATACTTATATTGCCCCTCCTCAGTTTCCTAAATCTATTAGAATGGATGTTAAAACATCTATTCAGGTTGTTGATTATATCATGTTCATAGATGGTTCTTTCAAGAATTTTAAAATGGGTGTGGGTATGATTCTCTGTGATTCTGCAGGTAGAGTAAAGAGGTCTAGATCGGACTTTGGAATGATTACAGACGCAGTTTGTGCTAAGGCGACTGCTCTAATTTTGGCAATCTCCTGGGCTAAGGAGTTGAATCTGTCTAAAGTTCTGTTTGTTATTGATTGCCTTCATGTGGTAGATTTTGTTAATGGAGGCAATGGTGCTGTGGACTGGAGATGCAGGGATATCTTGGAAGACAGTCGGATTTCCTTTTCTAGTTGTAGTGGTTTTAAGCTTGTTTATATTAAGCGTTGTAAAAACAAGATAGCTGACCGGCTTGCACGTCGGGCTAGAAAGTTTAGTTTGAAAGATATTTGGGTCTCTTATCCTCCTTTTTTGGACAGTTTAATGAGGAAAGAACCCATAGGGGATGTCTGTAATTTTCTTCTTTGTTAATGAATCGGCGTGTTTCTCAGCAAAAAAAATAATTAAACTTCATTTCATTAGATACATTAACCTATGCACCATTCTCAATCAACAATTTGACCGCTTCCTTCCTCTTTTAACTGTTCATATTTTTGCCCTCTTCTTTCCAAGTACAGTAGCGTGCGATGGGAACTCCTGAGGAAACGCAACAGGCTATCATGATTCTAAGTCCATTAGAACGCGATTTACTACCAAAATATAAAAAATACTAATGTGCGGTTCAGATGTCGATTTTGCAACTTGCTCAATTTAAATTTCTATCCACATTGCTAAGATGAAGCCAATAAGAGATCAAGGTTTATAACAAAAACGGGAGAGGTTAAATTGATTTTAGGTTATTTAATAAAAAGGATACGATGGACATTTTAATACTTTATACCCGTTTTAAATTCCCTCGCCTTAATCCCTTCCTTCCATTAATCCATTTTCCCCTCCTATAAAAGGGATAAAGGCAGTTGAAAATAGTTGACTAATTGTCTTCTTGCTCTCGGAGTGAACAGTCGGATTCAACCAAATTACAAAACAACAAAATTGGAAATTGTGTTAAACTTAAAACTTGGAGTGGGTGCTGTTTCGGCCATCTCAAGTTCTGAGCCCAATTTACTGGTACCTTGTATGGAAACTTTAAAAACAAAAGAAATGTATGTTTGTACTCATCTCTAAGAAATCAACAAGCTTGAATAAAGTATTGAGTTGGATCCAAGGAAATTAGGTTTTGCCACAGACCTCGATCGCATTTGGCGGTCATCACACACACCGCGAAATGCCATCAGCAAGGAGACAAAATAATTTTGACAAATCACACGGTTTGCATAATCGTAATTTTTTTTGCAAATTATAGGAGGCACATGGATGGTTCGCAAAACTTGTCCCGTATATCTGATACGCATCACGAACCGGAACAGGTAGGTTTTAAGGTACCCAATTCTAGTCCCCACACTTGCTAATTTGGTGCCATGAACCAACAAACATATAGAC
Organism: Papaver atlanticum; assembly: GCA_023531105.1. NCBI lineage: Eukaryota > Viridiplantae > Streptophyta > Magnoliopsida > Ranunculales > Papaveraceae > Papaver > Papaver atlanticum. The sequence goes on along the minus strand of JAJJMB010010762.1, from coordinate 364,469 downwards.
AAGATAAACTCATCTAATCTAATCAACGAAATGCATGGGGTTGAATGAAAAAGCAATTACTGCTGGACCAGTGTGTTTTTTCTTCTTCTTTTTTCTTTGGCAAATTTAGGCCAACCTCAATAATTACGATCTCAGGTTCTCACATGAGTTACTTCTCAATTCCCAAGGTTCAATTCTGTTGACTTCCAAATGAACGCGTCTCACGAAGACAGGAACTCAGCCGACTGTGAATCTTGTTCTTCAAAAATGAGAACACATTCCAATTATGATGCAATTTTGTTTTAAATTGCATAATCAAGTTAGCCCAATACAACGACAGTGACCGGTATTGGCCTAACTTGCATCTACATGGGTGCAAGGATGTTCATCTTTGTAACGAGGCATTTACTGCTGCAGCACCGCCCTCAGACCCCAAGAACCACTTCTATTTCCGTGAACATAATACAGGCAACTAGGCATCAAAGTCCAAAATGTTATTTGCTACTGTCTCCCATTACGAAACCATCTTGCAAGGAACCTAATTGGCAAGCTGCTTTGCTTGATGTTAGATGGCCTTCATATAAACTGAACCTGGGAGTCCCAGCCAACATCAACCTTTCCAACTAAGTGAATTGGACCAAAATTTTAGTAGAACAATCAAAATGCTTCTGAGATGTTCTTCAGGTACCTCAAGAGTCCAAATTCAAACCAGTTATCAATTATATTCCAATATCCTGCCCCCTTTCAATCGTTAAAAGCAACCTCAATGATCTAAAAACACATGCTAACAGGGTCAACAGTTTCAACTATCCTTGGTTCTCAAGATAACAAAATGTTCAATCGGTTAGATCAATCAAACAAAAAATAAATAAATTAGTGAGCAACACTCTTACTAGATAAGACCTTATCATTTATAGACATTGGTAACAAAAATGCAATCTTCACAGTTGTGGATAACGCAAAGTCACGCCTTCGGTAAAACAGTCTGGACTTCAACTGCACCACTAATGGTGCTCCGGAACCTCCCCCTTGACATAGAGAGAGTTTCGTCCATCGATGAACAGCAGAATGACAGCGCTGTTGGCACTGCTTTTTTTCTGAGCCATCTGCAGCTGCTCTGTCCAACGCAGCTGCTCCCCTTTGGCACTTCATGCCTGACTTTTTCGACCCTAAAAGGGAGTCTTGCACATATAACCAGAATCCTTCGTTTGATTATGCAAAAGAGCTCTGCACAGTTAGAGATACTAGACCATGAACCTGATGCTTTATAACATGAGACAGAAGAAGTATGCCAGAGTTAGGCATTTGCTTCCGCTATCGACTGTTTGGATCCACTCCCTCCCAAAGTTTAGACAGCCTTAGAATATTCAACCCTGACGAAGGCAGGGGCCAACGTATATGGAAAAATGCAGAAGGGCTCCTGGTCGAATTGAACCCCCACCAGAATAGCTAACATCTAACAATCTGATGTTCATTGATTTGTTTGCTGCCTATCTAACAGCTGCTCAATAGTATATCACCGGGATATAAATAATACCCACGTGACACAGCTTGCGTCAATAGCAATAGCTTCACAGTTAAAGACTGAGAAAACACAAAGAACACGGCTTAAGGTCTACAAGTTACAACTGTGAAGACAGTACAAATCTGAGAGAGATCCCATCTCAACACATCTCCAATATCATCATAATCTCGTTCATAATCACCATAAATCAAAGCTCAGCCCTGGGATAAATATCCTAGTTGTGAACACAAATCAACTCTATCTTGTACCCTGTTCAGACTTTCCCTATCATCTGTATCCATGTAATATCTAGTGTCCCTCGATGGAAGGTATTGGCCACTGAAGTAGACTACAACACTACTCTACATAATACAATTATAAATGCTTACTAAATAGTAAATACTAACCATTTTTATATCATTTCCTGTCATTTTACAATCCCATATACAAATCTCTGTGCATCCTCTCATATGTAACAATGCAGGGACAATTTGACCAAAATGGAAGAAGTTATATAAACATGAAGAGTTTCAATATCCTCTTCAAGGTTGTAGTTTGTACTAAAACAAGCTCACACTTCGCTACAAAAGATTGTTACAAGACAGAGAGGGTGATAACTAGAATAGAAAATGTCACTCACTATCACCAGAAGAACGCCATTCCGTGAAAAGTATTTCCTCTAGTATTTTTTATCAGCATTTCCTCTACCTTACAAATGTAGTGCATTTTCTACTCAAAGTCGAGCAATTAAGAACTAAACACTAGATGCTGAACTAACCATATCATTGATGCAACACTACGAGAATCATTATCATAACATCATAAGAAGCTACAAAATTATAGTAGAGGAACTAAGTAACATTTAGAAAAAATTCAGCAAGCAAAAAAATTAAAAAATTAACCTAGTTTTGTCATTCAAAAACTGCCCTTACCAGTTACTAAATGCCATGTCCTGTTCTGAAATCACTTCTGATCCTCTACAACTTCTTCATTGTCATGGTATCTTGAAAATACTTAGCATAAGGATGTCCTTTCGGAACAAGTCTTCTATAGATACTAAACTGTTTTTCAGCTTCCTCAGGCTTCTTCAACATAGAATATATAATACCTTGACAAAGATAAGGTCTGAAATCTCTTGGTTCTTCCTTAACAAGTTCTTGATAAATTTTCAAAGCATCTGTATATTTACCTTCAAGAACTCTGACTTGTGCAACCAACAATTTAAAATCTCTCACATCTTGTTTTCTCTTTTCTTTTTTACAAATCTCCATAGCCTTTTCAATCCTTTTCAATACATTATCTAATTCACCTGATTCTGACTCAGATGCAGCCATTACTAATCCATGATAAGCTTCAACATCTAAAGGATTTCTAGAAATGACCTCTTCAAACCCTAACTTGGCCAATTCTGTATCTCCACTATAACTCAAAAGATGAGATTTCATTAGTGGCCATTCCTTTTCAGTTGGTTCAGCTTCAACCAAACGATCGATAATTGAAATCGCTTCTTCGACTTTTCCAGCTTTGATTTTAACTTCCATAACTGCTTTTAAGGCTTTAACATCATCTGGGTTTGAATCTAAATACTCTTCCAACACTCTTTCTTTCTCTTCGTCAGTTTCTTCTGTGATACTAATGTTGTTTTCCTTCTCTACCGTGGGTGTAGAAACAGGAGCAGCAATGGAGGGTTTTTGAATGCGATTGAAGAAAAGAGCAGTAGCAGTAATGGCTATGCAGGTAGTTTTGAGAAAAGAAGAGAGTGGCTTTAGGGTTTCAGATTGTGGTTGTTTTTTCTTATTAGGGTTTTGATGAAATCGGCCAGAGGCTTTGATAGATAATGTTTTAGGAGTGGTTTTTGAGAAGGAGATTGTTGAAATGGATTTTGGAAATGGTGTTGTATTAGTGTTTGATGATAGATTCAGCAATCGATGATTGTGTTTGATTCCTGCAACAGACTCCATTTTTCTTTCACTGTTTCTCTTGAAAATTCACAAGAGAAGGAAGAAGGTAGGTCTGTCTAGCGGGCTTGGATTTTGAGTGAAACCCAAAATATACGGACCGAGACCGAATACTGATTCCACTGCGTTTAGTGTGAAGCTAAGAGGCTGTTTGGTTGACAACAAAGAAGTTGCTTTTGACTTCTAGAAGCAATAAGAACAGAAATTAGTTTGGGTATATAATTTAAGAATGATTTCTAGATGTAGAAAAATTAACGTTTTGTGAAGTAAAATATTTTTGCTTCAGACGTTCTCGATAAGCAAAAATATTTCTATTCGATATCCAAACGCGCTATAAATGTTACTCCCTATTTTTTTTAGAGCATCTCCAATGCTAGAGGTCAAGGTCATCCTATGTGAAGGTCTTATTTATACTTTTTTATGGTGGGTCACCTGCTACATGACAAATAAATAAATAAAGATGACATCCTCTATCTAAATCACATCTCCAATCCCTAGGGTCTTATCTAACACTTTTTATTTAAATTTAGAAACAAAAGATGATGTGGATTTATGACTCAAGGTCAAGAAAAAAGTCTTAGAGCATCTCCAATAAGATTTGTAAATTAGAGCTTCTCCAATAGTCATGTGGTCAGCTTCATATATGGCACCGCAAGAAGACATCCTCTATCTTATTTTGGTAACTAATTTTCCTAATTATAAGGACAAAAAAAATATCTTCTCCAACCCATCTGCGTTTTTATTTATATTGTTGCCCAGCTGTCGCTTATTTTTTAATTTAACAAAAGATTTTATTTGATATCCAAGGAGCTGAATTGCATATCTTGGATAATTCTTCTCTACCGCCAACAGTGATGATTAACACTTTCTTTTAACATCATTCGAAGAGAAGAAAACAGGCTGCATAATACAGAATGCGTTTTTAGGGAAAAAAATTGTTGAATGTTGCAACACCAGAATCAACGTACCAGATTCTTGATTCAATCTAATTTACAAATATCATTTGTTACAAAACATGGGATCCGTTAAGATAAATGGTTTATCTGATAGTCATTGATCATGGACTATTGATGGGGTACATTGAATGAATCTGATATAATTCGAGATCATAGATGGTGATGGACTTCGAGTACATAACAGTAAAGGGGTGTGTTTTGTCGTTCATATGGACCTTGTTAATTGATACTAAGACTGTTCTCACTGATAGTACGAATGATTCCCACTACTATCTAGATGATGACCATGGATTAAAAAATAAAGGGAAGCAAATTTCTTTCGTTCTTCAAAACGAGGGAGAAATGAAAAAATTACTATTCTACTTCTTATTTTTAATTAAAAACCAACTTTAATATATTAAATTAATTTTTAATTCTAAATAGCTGCCTAGGACGAGAACAAATCCTCTTGGTGAATCTCTAAAACAAGAGGTTGACGAAGAGGATGTCTACCTAAAAGTATGCCATGTCATCTAGAAGTTAGTCAAAGAGGTTAGGAATGGAGATTCTTTTTTGGAAAAATGGTAGTGTATCCTACATGGATAAAGACTTTTTATTTCACACACAACCCATTAGAGAAGCGTTTATTTGGAAAAATGGTAGTGTATCCTAATTTAAGACCTTTACCCCTTGTTCAACAGTGGGGGTAAAAAATCCTACGTGGAAGTCTAATTAAGACTTTTATTTAGGAGATTTTACACATATAGTAAATATAGGATCCCATAGTTAAAAACCTATCTCCAATAGTGAAGGGTTTAGTCCTTAGAATATTTTATATGATAAAATTTTAACCGTTTATTTTTACTTTAACTTAACATAAATGAAAATATGACGTGGAGGTGCAAGTGAAGGTGTAAATAAGACTTTCTTTAACACCTTCATATTTTATTTTATTTTTTGATACGCGAAAGCTAGACCCAGGCCCCTACCCGAACCCGGCCAGTTAGACTGACCCCACTGCCAGACCCAACACCGCTAAACCCACTATACAACTAATCTATTACAAACCTTTACGTGGCGGGGATTGAACCCCTGACTTCCTTCTTACAGGTGTTGATGGGATACCACTGAGCTATGCTTTTGGACCCATACTTCATATTTATTTTCACATCCCTCCTAGTTTGTAGGATCCAACTATTGGAGATGGATTTATGTTAATTGGGGGTCCAAAATCCTACGTGTCATGAAAAACTAAAACTTTCACCCTGTATTGGAAATGCTCTTTGGAACGGGAGGTAGTATTTACCATGGGGTTGGAAGTTGCTTTTACTTTCTTTCCCATGGCAATATAAGCAGTCCCACACTGCAGCTGTAGTCTCTTCGTTTGTATCCAGTATCTTCAAGGTTTAAAGTGATGCGACTGATGCTGTCCCGTAACACACGAAATTCATTATAATTGGGCTACCATATGTAATAACAATGGCATTTAGGGGATCTCGTTAAGCCCACAACAGGTACTAGCCTAGATCACGTTAGCATGGTTGGTTGTGAAAGAATACCAGTAGTAGTTAGATTTCACCATTGGATATTTCGGTTTCGGAATATATATGCTTTTGCTGATTAGTAGCCGAGGGCAAGCAACAACATGAAAGCAGACACAAGATGGTAACATGAAAGCAGAGGCCAAACTAGCTCCCCTTCTTGTTTTCTTTGCCCCGCCAAAGGAAACTTCTCGGAAACTCATCCCCAAGAAGTTACAGCCAGAGTAAGTAAGAAAAGATAACAAGGCTATAGTCAACTATAGAATCAACAATCATACAAATGCAATTTGCCAAACAATACATCATTACAAGGGCTGGACGGTGGTGGTGCCGACTGAGAAATTTGATGACAAACCAAAAATAGAGACGTTAGCATCCCTCTCGTAGACAAGTTGCTAGAGACCCTATCTTAAACTGTGGGATCAGGTCATTTCTCTCTATCAGTGCCTGTTCATCTTTTGTTCTAAAACCTTCCATTAATTACTACTTATTGAGAAAAAATCCATCAGTTCCATTGAACTTCAGCTAAATACTACAGCATAATCATGTGCAATATTATTAATAAGAGCAAAAGAAGAAGAAGAAAATAGTAACAATTGGAATACAAATTCAAATAATCAGATGAGCAACAAAAAAGACCCAGAAGCCATGATTACTTGCCGCGTTCGTTCGCACACGTGTCCATCTCTGTGGATGTCTTCCCTACTGTACATATCAGTAGCAGGTTCACAAGTCCAAATGAACATACAATAAATTTTGTCACGCTTTTCAATTACTTACTCATCATCGATGATCCTGATCGTGACCGCACCCAATTCCAAACATATGAAAGGAGAGGAAGGACTGAGTTTCAAATTTAGACCCCACTTGATATAGTCCCTAACAGCTTCCCTCGATTCAAATCTTTCATCAAAGAGTAGTACGTAGTACATCTTATATTTGATGTCAATATACATCAGATTCCCACACAAACATGGTACACACAACTTGGACTATTATTTGTTTTTTCCCTTGTTCTTTTGCTCTACTTTTTATTTTTACTCTGTCTCTTTTATTCTTCTGCCGGCAATCTTAAATTGCATGGTTGGATATTATGCAGATAGAACCAGATAACATAAGAGATAACTAAGCTAAAGGGTACTATAGGCGTGATGAGTATCAAAGAGAGGTAAAGAGAGGATGATTATGGAATAAGGATTACTTAATCATGTTCGTCTCGATCATTTTCATCTTGGGATCCTACGGATGACCGACAACCGGGTGAAGTAGCAGATGACTCCGAGAGCATTTTTTGGATCTTCTCGGTAGTTTCTGATTCAGACATTCGGTCTCCTCTGTTTCTAGCATAGGCCTCAAAGAAGTCCTTGTTTTCTTTCTCCAGTTCCTTCCAAACTGTATATGCCAGTAAGTTATTATTGCATGTAACAACAACATACTAAGAAAATACAAAGAGATAACAAGGCCAGGTAAAGAAGTATGTTGTTTTACGTTTACTTTCTAGAGAGATGACATGTATATATAAAATATAAAGAGAAAAAGCGAGAGTGAGAAGCATGCAGGCAGGCAGGCAGGCAGGGAGATAGTACCAGTGGAAGTGATGACAGGTTTGATATTTGCATGCTTAGAGAGAGCTTCCATGCACTCTTCCTTTGTCATGTGGAACAGTAGACATTTCTCAATCAAGTGTTGTACCTACAAAACATCATTATCATGTAATAACTAAGGTTACTATTAAAACAATATCATCATCATTACTCTACAAAAGCTATTTTTCGAAAACGCTTATCAGTCAGCTAGAAGAAAACAGACAGACATCAGTAATGATACATGCATAATTTTCTTCACAGAGTATCTCTTCTGGCAGGGTTAAAAGTTAGGCACGTACCATGTGGATGTACGAAGCAGAAGAAGAGTCCCCCATGATCTGATCCGGCTAAAACACTATTTTCGCTCTTATTCGTTTCTCTAACTGTATAAATATGTAATAAATCTAATGATCGTTACAAAGACACTGAAAATTTGAATATGGAAAGGTGTGGTTAAAAAAGAAAGCTTCTCTGGAAATATATGGAAGAATGATCTCAAGTAGAAGGGTGGGAAGAATTCTGTTTTTGGTTTGTATATATGCATCAGAATTTCGAGTTTGAGGGGTGGGGGATGACGTGGGACCAATAGTCCCACGTGGGAGATAGATGATCATTGGTGGAGAAAGGATTACAAAGATTTGTTCTTTGAATAAAATTGTCAATCCCTCTTTCTAAGAGAGGTGACACCCTTCACGTGACACGTGGGTCTTCCCAATTTCCAATCCTCGAATTTTAGGCTCTGATTCAGATTCAGCAGTAAGCAGTCAGCAGATTCAGCACCATGCACAGTGCTGCTCACAGTTCCAGCAAAGGCCCCCACAGTATTTTCAAACAAGTGTCTGTGGGGACCCACTTAACTTACCCTTCAAAGAAATTCACTCAACGGTTCTCCCAGATGCCGTATCCTTACTCTTTGAATCAATCCTTTCTTGCCATCTCAGCTCATTACCTCATCTCTTCAATATTCTTGGCCCTAACTGGTCACTCACTCGTAACTTCCAAGCCTTGATCATACAAAGCAATAACATGTTCTGCGCTTAATAATTTGGCCTCCTCTTCTTTTTCTCCTCTCGTTCTTGATAAGTTAGTTCTCTTCTTATCTTTGCTGCCTTGTGTTACTACACTGCGAGCTAAAACTATTCTTGAAGAAAATCTTCCTTCTCTTATCTACAGACAGAAACAAGAACAATATTATTACAAATACATAATAATAACAATATTAGACTATTTGCAAGACCCACAATGATTTCATCAAAAAAAAAAAAAGACCCACTATGATATGATCTGCCTAAAAGTGGTGATGTTAAAGTAATTACCAGTACTTTTCTTCTCGAAAGCAGCCCGTTTACTGTAAAACCAGCATCAACTGAGACAACACCCAGGGGTAAAAAGAAAATAACAGCAAAGAGGACAATCTTAAGAGTAATATCATAAAAATAGCATGGAATCTTTCCAAGAAAAATAAAAATAAAAAAGGAAAGAAGAAGAAAGATTAAATTGTCTATCTAAAATATCATCATCAAAAACCTGATATGACTGCCAGCTAAGCTCGTAAAATCTGCCGTTTAAATCTCTAACACCCACTTGTATTCTTGTAGATTATAGATAGGAATCTCAATCACAAATGATATCAAAAGACAATTCAATATCAATAGAGAGAAGACAAGGAGAAGAGAAAGTTTGATACTGAAAATAAATATAGGAAAAGAGAATGTATATATATAAAAAGCCTTCAATAATTTGGAAACAGAGACCCTCTTTAATTGTAATCTTGTTCATACATACACAAAATGCCGTTGTCATGTTCTAAGGATACGACGATTTGTCTTTTCATCAACTTTGGCTTATAACAAATTTCCCGTAATGAACACAGAGAAAGAGAGTAGTCCACCTTACCACAAAAGCCAAAAAATAAACGTATGAGCATCCAAACAAATAGGATTCCTTCTTCTTTTTCTTGTGCCCAGATATTTTCACAATAAATTCTTCATGAAGAAGAATCAAAATCCAACACCCACTATGATCAATTGTGAATCGAAAGTTTCCCAACCTGACCTAAAGCCTGCAAATTTAAAAGATAAAAGATAATAAGGGGAAACGTTAGTAGCTCAATAACCTGTCCAGTTGTCCTGCTATATTTTTAACCATACGATCATTTTTAACATCTGACATTGAATAATTACTATGGCATGCAAAATAAAGAACAAAGCAATTTGCTGTGATCAATACAGATCTGAAACTGGATAACAGTGAATTATACTGCTATTATGCTTAAATTTAAACTACAGTACATAATGAGAAATGGGAACGAATTTACCATGGCTGGGTGCTTTAGTATGAAGATGCTGCATGTATTGCTCACATGATCACGAGAAAGTAGTAAACGCACATGTGAAACACTCTTCCAACTCTCTCCAAGAGCAGGCTTAGGTACACCTCTCTCTCCTCCACCCACCATGTGATTCGTCACCTAATTTATCGATTTCACAACTATTACATTATGTAAATGCAATCTTATCATTCTGCTAATACATTATATTATTATTCATTGTATAGTAGCACCATCAACTGCAATTAACAGAATGTGATCTATGTTTTCTCCCAGAGTGAAAACCTCCAAGTAGCTTATCTGTACCATGTTACCACTTTCTCCTAAACAGTAGACCAGTAGTGGTTTAGGATGTGAGACATATCTTCAGCTTACAAGGAAGATTATTAAGGAAGAAGCCAATAACGTGAAATTCTGGACCATCAATAACTTTATAAGATGAACTGACAGAGAGAATATGAAGTTAAGGCTGGATGATAAAGAAAGCTCAATGACTGTTGCTGGGGAATTTAAAGATGGTACAAAGTGAAAGACACCGTTGGATTGAGGTCCAAGTTGTTAGTCATTGGAAGTGTAATAACTAAAATAAAAAAGTAACACCACATCGCATATTGCATGAGCTAGTGCTATGCAGTTATGTAATCATAATAGTTGCTCATTGAATGGACCAAAGTTTGAGCATAGCACAATTTAAAAGGCCACCAATGTCCCGAAGTAAGAAACAATGAGTTGGAACTTTATATGCTTCTAAAAGCAACAATAATGTCCCGAAGTAAGAAACAATGAGTTACGAAATTGGAACTTTATGTGCTTCTAAAAGCAACAATTAAATCTGGATATGACACATCAAGTAGTTGGTAACATATATGAGATCAAATAATCTTTGAGTAGTCAAAGTGAAAAACTTACCAACACGGCAATATTATACTCGTGTGCTAACTTCTTTAAAAGATACCCAGCATAGATCATCAAAGAATGTCCTGCATTTTTAAATCAGACAGGACATCAAGAGTTTCTTAATTTGAGAGATGCATATAACACAGTAAGCAAGATGCATTTGGCCATTCAGATTTGCCTAGTAAAAACAAGTTAACCAAATGGTGAGTGTGAATAGCTTTCCTATGGATTTTGTTCTTTAGATTATGGGTTTCAATACGATATGTTGACACTCTGTCAAGAAGCCTATGAGATAATTTTGTCAAAAGAAAATGTATAACATTGCCCCTAGATACCTATATCACTGAACCGAAGTATACAAAATTGGATTTATACCCTGAGCACCGCAGCCTCCAAGTATTGGTGTTATGAGGGATGAAATTGAATCAATGATCAGCAATCGTACATTGCCTTCTCCAGTTCCTACCTGGAAAAAAAGAAATGGTGTCATGTTAATTAACGCATTACAGGCTGCTAAAAGAATAGTTACAACCCAGTCAGACAAACCTGAGATTTCAACTTCAATTCTAGCTCATGCAGTAAGCACAACAGCCCAAAAATGTCAAATACAGAGTGGCATAATATGCTGTTCATCAATCTTTCAAGGCTTTCACGTTTGACCTGCAACAAAAAGAGAGGACGGGGATGAGAAAACCTGTACCAGGCCTTCCACGGCATACAAATGCCTTGTGGGTGGTACATATATGCTATCTTTACGAAGTCTTAGCATGCAAGACAGATCTATTCGATGTAATGCCAAGAACAAAATCCTGTTACCACAATAATTTCTAAAATAAGAAAAGGGATTGGAAAAGAGTAAAAAGATGCGAACAAAAACAGATACAATATGGGCAAGTTTGACCTGTGCAGGAGATGGACCCAACAGTTGATCGATGAAGCAAGAAACACGTTTGGCGGAAAAGGAGTTACTCGTATCTAAAAACATAACAGAACTCACATACTTGTACGCCACATTTGAAGCAGCTTGTAGGCAGACCTGACCATCATAGAACATTAAATCACCTAACAGAGGATAACATCAAGTAACGTCTTAAAAGAATTCTGTGGATACCAGGAACACCAGGACAGCCTCAAATCAAAATTTGTCACACTCCAAAGTGCATCTAGATGAACATATCGACACTCGTAAACACTGGAAGTTCTTACTTGTGTTTTACCCGAGCATGATGGACCAACAACTTCTGTCAACTGACCCTCCCGCAATCCACCATGAAGAACAAAGTCAAGCCTAAAAGCAGCACAATGACATGTTACATACATATAAAACTACTGAGCATATTAGATGAAACCTTAGAATTAAATACTGAATTATGCATACCCTTCACATCCCGTAGACAGAACATGCTTATTCTGCCGAGCATCTTTTAACAACTCCACACCATTGACCCATGGCTGATGCTGACTATCTATAATAGAGAGGATTTGGCTAATGCCCTAAACAAGCGGAACAAGTTCAAAGTACACATTTAAGAGGGCTAGGTAAAATGAAACAAAGCCTAAACATGTAAGATGTACAAGCCAAATGATGAAAAAATATTAACCTGCTTCAACTTGTTCCAATCAGACTGGTGTTCGGCAACTCGAACTAATACAGTGATATCATGGACAAGGAAATCCTCAACTGCAGAGATTGATAATTAAAGAAGAGGGTATGGAAGTAAATGAGCTTTTTCAAAATGTTTAATTTAATACTAAATTGAAAACTGCATTTAACTGATAAAACCTAATATATCTCCCCTAAGACAAAATTGCTTTCTAGGGTTTTGATCCTAACGTGTAAATTTGGAATACAACAACTATTCTCATTAATAGTCAAAAATAACACAGAACCTCAAAATCATAATAGATTAGGACCAAATATTCGTAATTAGGGGAAAATCAGTTCTGATCGAGTAATAACTTCGCTGAAGAAAGTGAGAAGCCAATATTCAAAACATTGAGTAGAAATAAAAAGAAAAGGCTAACCTGAGAAAAGACTATGAGAAGCACAAAACTGACGGAAATTAGTATCAATAATCGGAAATTCATGCTCTAGAGACTCCAATGGTGGCATTTTAGGGTTTTCTATTGATCTCCTTTAACAAATGAAAGTCCTAGTTATTTCGCGGGAGGATAACAGTTACGCACTTTCAAATGACAGTAAAAATAGAACGATTTTTTTTGGGCACTACTCAAAAATGGAGGGGATTACTAAGTGATAAGAATGTTTATCCTATACTTATAAGAGGTGTCCTAAAATGTGAAAATGACTAACCTACTCTTAACCTAATTAAAATTAAAAATAATCTAATAAATATACATATATCTAATCTAAATCATTAACAAAATCAAAATCAAAATCATAACAAATCCATTACTTTTAATTTTTCATAAATCCGTTATTATTAGAGGGTTCATTTTCTTCTCTTCTTTCCGCTTCATCGTCTCCGATTCAAAGAAATTTCCACAAACCCATTACTTATGATTCGTTTTTGGTTGAAAAAATGAGTAGTAATCATCAAAATGAGTTGAAAATTAAAGTTGCAGAAAGAAGTTCAGCTAGGAATTATGTGAAACAGTTTGTCGAACTAGCCGAACTTAGCTTTAATGGAGTTTTTTCTTTCAGAAAAAAGTTCAATTACCTCGTAAAAAAAAATTCCCAACCGAACTTTTAGTTCGGTTACGTCGCAATTTTTTTTCTCATAACCGAACTTTTCTCTGAACACATACATATTGAGTTCGGTTACGTCGGATTTTTTTTTACTAGCCGAACTTCTAGTTCGGTTACGTCGCAACTTTTTTTCATTTTTTTTCCAGCCGAAATTTTAGTTCGGTTACGTCGCAATTTTTTTCTCCTAACCGAACTTTTCTCTGAAAGAAAAAACTCCATTAAAGATGAGTTCGGCTACCTGTGTTTTCAGAAACATTAGCCGAACTACACTTGCAGATGAGTTCGGCTACCTGTTCTTCAGATGTCGTAACCGAACTTTATTTCCATGGTCGAAATCAGTTTATAAATTTTTCATTTTTCCGAAAGTTTCGGCCAATTCAAGCAAAATTAACTAAATTTAAAGTATACCAAAGTACCCGAAACCCTCATTTCGAAAACCAATCTTTAAAAAAAAAAAAAAAAACCCTCTTCTTCTTCTCAAAAATTATTATTCTAAAAATAGCCGACTAATTAATCTAACCTCACTAATCATTAATTAATTTAACTTAATTATTTAACTAATCTTTACACTAACTAATCATTACCCTAACTAAATTAACTTACCGGTGAGCCAAAATTACTCCAAATATCCACACCCAAAAAATAAAAAATAATCCCCTCCATTTTTGAACAGAGAAAATTTTGGTATTATGATTTTGTAGGGTTTAGGGAGGCCCGCACAAGTGAGTTCTGCAAAAGTAAGCAGCGTCAACACTTGGCCAGCCTATAACCCCTTCAAAAATTAATGCGCATGATATTTTGCTTTGCGCGGCGAACGGCTGTCACCGATCGCTTTGTTTTCCTTACTCATTAGTTTAAGGCAATTTGTCAAGTACCTGGGCTTCGAGTTATATGGCGTAGCAAATATGGCCTACTCTTTATCTCATTCGATGTGGGACAATTGTTCAAGTAGAAGAAAAACAAATTTCTGGCATCTGGGAAATCTCCGTATGCACGATGGACCATTTTAATCATTCCTTCGTGTCTCTCGTTTCTATGGTTGATGTTGATGCTAGACTCCCTAGTGTTTATCGGAGGTGCTTGACAAAGAGCTCATGTACTATGCGTATGAATAATAATCCAAAACCCGCTTCTAAAATTGTTCAGTTGCATCCTCTAAACCCTTAAACCTACATTAATTTTCAAAAAGATTGCTATGACTTTTTTGCTTCTGAACAGGTGGAGCTTGTGGCTATATGGAGTACAAACAGCAGTAATATTCAACTATGGTTTAAGCCGTGGGTCATGTTTTGAATTCACAGAATTCACAATGGTGTCCTTCTGGTGGTAGTTCATCAATCCTAATCACTGCAACTAATTTCTGTCCGCCAAAATTTTGCACAAGCTAGTGAGTGATAATGGTGGTTGGTGCAATAGGTTCAGTACCAAGGCCAGATATCATGTGGTGCTATTGGTCTATTATTACAATCTCTCCACCAAAAACATGAAACCATCAGTGTGCTTCATCATTGGTTTTCAAACCCAGCAAAAAGGGAGAGCTCTTCTTCCCCAACCGAGTGTACCAATGCAGCTGCTAATCTTTTAATATATACGCGGTCAATCAGAAGTTATATGCGGGATACTTTGATCCTACATATAACTATGAGACCAAAATAAGTACCATAAACTTCAGTCTTAACCAGTCTGATACTGAAACCAAATGTTTACTACGAAACAAAGACATTCTAACTAAAATATTCAATACTTACAACAACAACAAAAAACTAAAATATTCAATAAAAATGTAATCACCAAAATAAACTGTTTCAATAAAACCAAACCAATATTCACATAAAAGGGGAAGAGAAACATCTACAAAAGCTTGACCAAATAAGCTTATCTCAAATATAAACACTAAAAAAACTGAAGAGGGTCATTGGAGACAAAGACAATCTCAGTCTTCTCACTTATTATCTAGGTTGCAAAATCAAAAGAAGTAAATTGCAAAATCAAAAGAAGTAAATTGTAATGTTTCTTCATATTTCATAATCAAGAGCCAGACTTCTTAGGGTGCAGGGAAGAAGATTTCAGCATTAAGCCTCTTGGAACGGAAATGCTTTTCGGCTTCAGGTGAAACATTGAAAGACGCCTCAAGAACCTGTGGGTTCAATGCCTTCCAGACTGATGTCCTTCCTGCTAAGTGGCAGAAGATTGGGCTGCAAAAAAGAAAGATCCAACAGCGCAAAAATATTTAGAGAATGAACATAAGATTTTCAACCAAAAACATTATTATTATTTATCTTTAGAATGAGATATATTTACATCTTAATAGAGAAAAAGATGCAACATGGCTATGGTAATTAAAACTAGCTAATCCTAAGCAATACTATTGGTAATCACACATTCTTGACATGAAAGTGTGCAGTTCTGCAATTATGTGAACAAAATTGTAAATTCATAGTGGTCACAACAGGTGAGATGATCTTGGAACAGTGACCAACAACAACTAACAAAAGATGCAACATGGGTATGGTAATTAAAACCAGCTAATCCTAAGCAATCCTATTGGTAATCAAACATTCTTGACATGAAAGTGCGCAGTTCTGCAATTATGTGAACAAAATTGTAAATTCATAGTGGTCACAACAGGTGAGATGATGTTGGAACAGTGACCAACAACAACTAACAAAAGATGCAACATGGGTATGGTAATTAAAACCAGCTAATCCTAAGCAATCCTATTGGTAATCAAACATTCTTGACATGAAAGTGCACAGTTCTGCAATTATGTGAACAAAATTGTAAATTCATAGTGGTCAACAGGTGAGATGATCTTGGAACAGTGACCAACAACAACTAACGAAGGACATTGTTACCAATAGCACTTATGGCCTATGAGACTTTAAAAGGTTAGAAGAGATTCAAGTTACTTACTTGGGAGTAGTGATGATTGAAAACCAATCCATGCCCTCCCCATCAGCAATCTTTGAGACGACGAAAAACCTTGGAACAATGAACAAGTCACCAGCCTTGACTCTTTGTTCAAGCTTACGCTTGCCATCAACACCAACAATCTGAGCACGACCACCTCCCCTAACAATATAGGTCACCTGATAAGCTGAATCACAAGAGAATCCTGGCGAGCACATTGATCCAGCATCAATCCTGTCAACAATTCAATAAAAGCATTTTAGTAAGAGAGGAGAAGTGGCAAAGCAAAGAAGAAAACTCGGATAATAAGTGAACTTAAAAATCAGATAATGAAGGTAGAATCCAACCTGACAAGATCAGCACCAAGTCCAACCTGTTCAACCAAAGGCAAATTTTTGGTATTCAAGACAACGACACGACCACCGTTCTTAATATCAACATCTAAAGGTGCTTCCAAGCAGTTCAAAGCCATCCCTTTCCTGTCTGCCTCACTAGGCTCAGGCAACTTAAAACCATCATTCACCTTGATAATTCCAGTGCCTTTTTGGCTTCCAACAAGCTCCTTAACCTTGTCTTCTTCTAAATCCCAAGCTCGGGCAACAAATTCAGGAGTAAATCCAGTGAAAATACCATTGGCACCAGTTAGAGCAAATTCTGTAAATTCACCAGCCTTGTGACCTTTCGAGGTATCACCCATGAAAAGAACTACAAGTTCAGTATCATCTTTGTTGAACCACCAGGTAACAACACCAAATGGTAGGGCGATTGCATCACCCTCTTTGACTGCTATCACTTTCTCTTTTTCAGCTTCGTACAGGATAATACCAGCAGTACCACTTCCTGAAAGTTAAAAGCAATATTATCAGCAACCATGATAAGCTCCACCATAATATAATGCACAATGAGATTCATTGCAAACTTGGGAACATACTGTAAAGAAAATGTTACCAGGAATTAAACGGTACATACAGAAACAGTTTTGCAAAAATAATTTGATCCACTTGAAAATTATAAAACTAAAAAATTATTGCTATTTAATTTGTTCCTTGAGTTTAGATAATATATAATACCAGTAAATTACTGCACATGCCAACATATTATATTATCGAGCAGAGCTAGCGTTGACGACGATAATGATGGTCGAGGTAGTAGTGGCGTTTGGTGACCATTAATTAAAAAAATGAAGTTGAAAAACAATGCTTAAGAAATTTCATGTAATTTTCGACATCAACAAAACAGTTTTCACCAGATGGAAAGGAAAAAAATTCTGCTCCAAAAGGCTATCATCCGATTTGATCCGTCGAAAGATTTGAATCTATCTTATATACCATAAACATGATACATGCAAATCAATGACACTAACACTATACAGATTATGCATTCATTAACCAAAAGAACAAGAAATAGAATCCAAGCAAAATCCACAATAGAGAAGTAATCAAAAATCAGTACCAAACAAAACAAAATCAGAAAAACATTATAACCCCTAAATCAAGAAATTAACGAATCAAGAATTAACAAAAGATTCAGGAAGATGATGTATATATACCTTGAAGAACATAAGCAACCTTGGCAGAATCAGAATAGCTAGGCATAGCTAAACCATTCTTTTGAAGAGCAATTTTGGAAGCTCCAATGTTACCTTCTTTGAGCATCGGAAGATCAGATGGTGACCATGAAAAGTATGATCCACCATCACTTCCATACACAGACTTTGATGATTTGGGTGTCAAATCAATCTCCATTATATCTCTTTAAAAAAAGGAATATCAAAATTCAAAGAATAAAATCTCAGCAACGAAAAAGAAAGATGAATATGGTATGACTTCGTGAGACTGTGAATGGAAAGATGGACTAGGGATGTATTTATTTATAGGCTTACCAAGATAATTATAGGATAAGTATGATTAACAATAGGATTAATATTACGGATAACAATCAAGTAAAAGAATCCCGGTAGGTTTCATATATTTTGGAAAAAGAGTTTTAGTAGCACTAGAATTTCGTGGCGGAGTAAATATGCATGTGCAGTTGTTCATCTTCAAAAACCTAAGAGATCGTGCGGTGAGTCGGTGACCTCGCAACATGGGGTGTCATGTTGCCATATAATGTGGTGGCAGTGGGAATCATGAAATCTGAGGCTTCCGGTTGGTTTGCACTCTGAGTTTTCGGATACGTTTACGCTAAGCTTGTCGGTTAAGAGATTAGAAAATATCCGATATCCCAGATATTGATAATTATCAAATTGAGCTGTAAGAGGAAGTTTCGAATTCTACTCACGGATACTATTTACCATCCTCCATCCCACGAGAAAATAATAGATTTTAAATTTAAATTTTGTTATATTTTACAAGATAAAAAAAATCAAATAATAATAAGAAGAACAATGTAATACATATAGCTAAAGGATGACAACACTGGAATAATCCCCAAATATCAACAACGGGAACGAGCAAGAGTAATTCTTTTGGAAGTTTAAATAAGTAGTTTTTTATGCTTGCCAAATTGTTAACCGTTACAAAACCCTTCCTAAATAGATGAAAAAGATAATTAATTAATTCCGAAGATTGTAATCATAACAGTATAGAATGAAATAGGTGATCCTAGTGGTTGTGCCACAAAGGTGCATGAGAAGTAATTGAAGAAAGAAAATCCTTCAACATGCATGGTACCATGAATTTTAATAGGTACAAATTATGTTAAATTTTACGGTGGAAATATAGGGGAAAGTAGAGAGGCAGAGTAGTTTCCATTAATCAGGATAATAGGGTTACATGAAACAATATTCTTTATATATACATGTAGAAGGGAGACCCTAGATATCTAGTTGGGCCCCACACCTATGGACCATAGGTCCTACAACACTCCCCCTTGCGCGGTCTAATTGAACTTCATATGCAATGCTTCACATTTAGTGCTTCGAGTGTAGTTCTTCAAATGTCGTCCTCTCCTTGATGACTTGTGCCGAAATCAATTTTCTCATTAAAACTTTGACAAGGGAAAAACCCAGTGGGACAAAACCTTGGTACGACTCTTCACATGTTATCAAGTACTTTACATGTAGTTCATCACATGCAATACGATCTTCAAGGACCGACTAATCTAAGTTAATTGCCTCGTTAAAACTTCGTCAGGAAAAACCCATAGGGACAAAACCTGAACTAAAGAAAAAGAGTGCAATATTAAGAAAACTTAGAACATAGATGGACTCGAATATCTTGCCTCATTAAAAACCTTGCCGAGTAACAAAACCCTGTGGGAAAAAGCAACCTCGGTGAAGGAAAATAGTTCAACACACTATTAGATGCTCCCCCATAAGAAGTTTATCACACTTTACTTTGGTGACTTGAATGTTTATAAGACCATGTTGTTGATTCTGGAAGTTGCGTCACTTAACAGACTATCGCGTTTCATTTCTTTGATTCAGATATTTTCAGTAATATCAACGCGATCTTTATGTCTTCAACGTTCAACATACTTGATGTTTTTAGTGTTGTCTCGCTAAAAACCTTGTCGAGTAACAAAACCCTTTGGGAAAAACTATTCTCGATCGAAGGGAAAAAGAGTACAACACATCTTCAATTTCGAAGTAAAATATGTCGACATCATATCCTTGGATCCTTCCCCTGATGTCGGCATCTCCTCCTGATTACTTTCAGAGTTATTCCAGACAGTTCCTTTAGTCAAGTACTTTTTGAAACTGAATATCGGTAATGACTTAGAGAATAGTCTACCATATCTCCCCCTGATTACTTTCGTTGGAGAAAAGATTACTGTTCCTTCATAATCAACAACTTTTGGATTGCACTTTCATTAGCATTCCTTTTTATGTCTTTGCAGGGATAAAACAAACTCATGTCAATGGTTACTTTTAAGTACATGATTACACTCATTATATCATTCCAATGACGTTGCGTTGGCGCTGAGCTATATCTATCTAACAAGTTCATTGAGGATGTAACATTTGGTCGAGTACATTATGCTAAGTACAATAATGCGTCTATTATACTTAGATAAGGAAAGTTCATCTCCCGACCCAACTTCGTCATCTTCCTTTAGAGGAATTGGTCATTTATGTACATTTGAAACTCGACTAATCATGGGAGTGCTAGCAGCATGCACGTCCTTGTTAAATTGCCTTGCAATGGACATATACAAACTGGTGGAATAATATACCACAAGCTCGGTCTTCTAGTTTAAAACATAGATAAGATCGAGATTTCCCAGGATTTTCATCTCCAATTCAGATTTTAAATAGCTTGTAAGATCTCTTATTCCATTAAGAGTACTTATCATGTCCATACCGTCGACATAGAAAGCTATAATTCTGAATCAGGAACTTATTTAATACGCATGGCATGAAACCTTACTTGTTTATCCCTTCCCAATCAAATAGTCACTTAGACGGGTATACCACATCCGCCTGATTGTTTAAATCAATAAGTGAGTGTTCCAGTGTAACTGCAAACACACTCCGTGGTTTAGAGTCATTCGACTTGGGAAGCAAAAGGCCATCATGCACTTTTGCAAATATCTTTGAGTCTGAATCTCCAGAGATATAACCACATCTACTATGTTTTAAGTTCTTTTGAAACTACCAAGCAAACTAATTAACTGAACATTATGATGTTCAAAAGAGTAAGCGATCCAGAGGTTTGTGAGAAACCTCGCGCCACAAGGTGATTCTTTATACTTTAAGACCTCATTCTTCTCACTATACTTTGTGACAAATAACCACATATGTCCCACAGGCTTTACACTAGGTTGGTTAGCACTACCATACCAAATACCCGTATATTTGTCAAAGAACTAAGTTCTACCGGGATTGCGTAGGCCAAATATGCTATTTATTTGAAATTAATCAAAATAAAGCATGGTTCGATCTCATTGTGCTCTACTTCTGGAGCAACTATTTATGGATTATATCATCATTGTGCACGCATGATCCTTCCGTTGACTCATATGCATTCTCATAATCCGTCAGGATTTCATTGTTCTCTAGAATCATTTAAAACTTCGGAGCGTCCTCCAGTTTGATTCATGGACATATTCAGAGACAATCTTATGAGATGATTTCTGATGATATAAATAAGTTGTGCCTTACTCACCTACTTCCTTTCTAGGTGAGGATTAATAGAAACAAGTGGTCTCTCCAACTTCCTTTATGGAGCCACGGCCTCAACCACACTTCCACTGAGTGTAGTTGCAACACCTTAGTCTATGGTGTATATCCCGTATTGAGGATTTGTAACTTTGCATGTAGGTTTGCAGCTGGTATGTGTGATCTCATCACTTTAGCAACATTAGTGTACATTCTGAAATCGAATATTTTTTTATCACTTCACATTTACATTTGTGGAGTACAAGAATCAATATGAGACACAGTGGGAACACACCACGACAATTCCTGTCGTTCCCTTAGAAAAAACTTTTTCTTATCTCCCCCTAACGACGGGAAGACTGTCTCATTAAAGTGATAACCCGCAAATCTAGCAGTAAGAGATCTCCTGCCAAAAGTTTTAAAATGCGGATAATTGTTGGCAACTCATTTCCAACATAACTACTTAACAGTTTTGAAGACCCATCATAGTACGATGTGGAGTCGTAATGGCACATATATAGTGCAACCAAAAATGCGTAAGAACATGAATGTCAGGCTTAAATCTAGTTACCAACTGGTACGCAGAAAAGGTTGACTAATATTGGGTTCTAAAAACGAATTAAGTAAGATGCGTGTAATATTGCATATCCCCAAAGTAATAAAAGATAGGTTGGTACGCATAACCTATTCCTTGGGCACCATCTGTAACCTTTGATGGTAGCCTCTACGAGACAATTGGGTATAAGATGCTCTATATTGATCCTATTAAACATGCAATATTCATCAAGTCCTTTTGATGTAAATTCTCTAGCATTAATAAGGGTGGTGAGCCTTTGCACTTTGTATTGTGTAATATGTGCTAGGAGTTTTTAAACACAAATTTATTGGGAACTATAACTAGTCCAAAATGTCAAAACATTCACCAGAGCCATAAGTCACTTTAATGGTCCGCATTCTGCATGAATATTTTTCTAAATTTCACCTTGTTATCTTTGTAATATGGATTGTTTACCATTTGCATCTTAGGATGGTCTCGATCCTGTTTTACTGAAGAATTTGTAAAATGAGTGATATGCTCTCTTACTTAAAAGCATAACGGGAGGGAGGAGGAGGTTGTGCATCTGGTACTTTAGAAAACACTTATTGAGAAATATGCCGTTACTTCGCATTCTGTCAATCTTTTTCCCGTTGTCTCGTCCACTCAAACACAACGATGTACGTATGAGTCCTTTCAAAACGAAACATCATGTCACAAACAAAGTACCTTTATGGTTATGTCAAAGTCTGTATGAGTCAATTTCCAACATTTCATCGTCAGAGTCAATATGGATTCAATAATCCAAATTATATTCACAAAATTAACTCATTAGTCTCTCTAACGTATGTTTCCTTCCAAATACAATAGTGACTATAAAAGATGCAATCAATTACAATTTAATGCAGTCAGGTTCCACATGATATCCATTTGCATGGATTTCTTTGGAATTTAACAAGGTGTGATTATCTCTCGGTACATATAGAGATTTTGTGACGTCTTTGTTCTATCTTGAAAATAATTTTTATTTTATTTTTTTCAATCCAATCCTCGTAGTCACATTATAAGGAAATAGTTCAACAACTAGTTTAAATTCCTTAATCTAGTAGAAGAAAAACAATTATGAGTTAGACATTTGGGTCTTGAGAGTTTTATTAAGTGGTGTGGCCTTATTACGTAATAAAAGTGGGATTCAACTCAAGTACTTTAGACTGAATATATATTACGTTTTACCCAATATATCTCAAGTGCTTTAGAGAATTTATGTCTCGTGTTTTCATTCCATAGGTGAAGATATTGAATCTAGTTCAACTGAATAAGATAGTCAATTGGTCCGGCAAAGTTCTTGTTGCCATTAAAGTTGATGTGAAAATTGGTTGCTACTATGATACACACATTACATTGTATATATCAACACCTATGACCAGGTGCATTTCCAACTCTTTCATTTATGATGGGAGCTAGAATTACATCTTAGCTTCATCCCATATTCAGCTGATACCTGTACTTTGGTGTCATTACTACTGGGAAAAATACATCTTCGTCTCATGATATATATGTCCCTTTTCACATGATTTATATGAGTCATTACGTCTAACCCTTATTACTTCGGGGTTCTTTCCATTTTCAATTTTGCTACATTTAGCTTAATTTGAGAAATTTCTTTATCTCAATAGGCCAAGAGAATCTCACTACACGTGTCAACCACTTACTTTAGGTTGAATATATTACTAAAGATAGTTCTCTTGTTGTCATACTTCAACATATACAGGTTCGTTAGTATCATGGATGAAGTAGAGAAATGGAAATTTTCTGACTCATATCTCCTTTTGTGAGTTCTTCCACAAAAATTGGAATACGTATGATTTTATTTGCAACGTATCTTTTGAAAATATCGACTCTTTAATAGTCGAGCCAGTGGATTACATCCCACGAAACGTTTCAAATTTGGGGAGACAATATCAAGTACGCAATAACGGTCCAAGTACTTCAAAACCCCAAATAAATACATTGGAATTGAGTTGGTACAACCAATTGAACAAAAGACACCATTCAATTATAGCCAATATCATATTCAAGAGAACAAAATAACATTAACCAAAATTCTTAATGAACGAGGTCAAGATTCATAATTTAAATTGACCTTTTATATGATATGTACTTATCTTAAAATAAAATAAAATAATAATAATAAAGAACTAAGCATGTTCTAAAAAAAAATAAGCCCAGTAAGTATTCAATGTTAAAGCCCACATTAACATTAGTTACATACCTTATGCTTTGGTTCCACCTGCGCATAAACAAAACCAGGACGGACTTGATCACGCACGGCCCAAAACTGGAATAGGACAGGCTGCTGGAACATGAATAGGCCGGGTTAGGTTGGACCGATTTTGGTCCGGGTTGAGGTGGATCGGGTTGGACTTCACTTCTTTTCCGTATCAGATCAGAACATGATCGACTTTTCCTTCTCCTCGGATTCAAAGTGGCGGATTAATATCGCCCGATTCGATCGCAATACAAACATACACATAATTAATAATAAATTCATTATAAAATGAATACACTGAATTAATATATTATAAAATATGGGTGATTAATGATTATTAAAGATTGAGCAGTAAAATAAAAATAAAAAAAACGTATGAATTAAAATATGGGTGACTAGATTGTTTTAATATGACAGAGATCTATTGTGAACAGAGCAAACGACAATCACAGTCACCCCAATTACCAAAAAAAATAAAAAAAATTGATAAAAAATTGAAAGAAAACAAATACTCATGTGATAGTAAGAACCATTAAAATTTATGTAGCTACATGAAACAATAATCATGGTAAAATCACATAGAAAAACTATAGAGGACAAATCACATGGGAGTCAGGACAAACTATAGAAAGCAAATCCTATGATTAATTTTTAGCAAAAGACAGGCAGATGAAATACAATCATACATATATAATGATGAATCGATGATAGCCGATAGGTAATACAAGTTGACACGTCAAGGCATGGCAAACATCTTTTCGCAGATCCCATCAAATTACAAACATATTAAAATGAAATAAAGAAAGAGGTTTGGATATACCTTCTCATTGTAAGATTGAAAGAACAGAAAGAAAAGAAAGTACCAAATCCAGACTATTATGGAGATTCCCAAGATAATGGACCGAACTGGAGATTTTCCTTCCTCCGCGAACTGGCAGGATCGTCCACATGAACTCTTCCTTCCCACGTAAGAATTTTTCAAACAACAGGTTTCCTTGCCGTTCCATCTTTCACCCATTCCATCTTTCACTTCTGATGGCTTGACGTCTGATTGATTAAAA
Source organism: Papaver atlanticum (assembly GCA_023531105.1). Lineage (NCBI taxonomy): Eukaryota > Viridiplantae > Streptophyta > Magnoliopsida > Ranunculales > Papaveraceae > Papaver > Papaver atlanticum. The sequence continues at coordinate 339,154 of JAJJMB010010762.1, read as the reverse complement.
AAAAAAATCTTTTCAGCAGGGTAAAGCTCGTGCGTGATAACGTTTTGCAGTGGAAATATAGGGGAAAGTAGAGAGGCAGAGTAGTTTCCATTCATCAGGATAATAGGGTTACATGAAACAATATTCTTTATATATACATGTAGAAGGGAGACCCTAGATATCTAGTTGGGACGCACACATATGGGCCATAGGTCCTACAACACTAAATTATATATTGTGATATAAATTTGTTAGATATCAAGCCTAACAAGTAAATTTTTTGAAACAACTCAGGAACATAAAACATTTTTAAGAGGAAATTAGTAAAAAAATAAAAAGTGTGTACAAAATAGAAACACGTGTTAAAAGAATTGGTATGAACTTTCCATTACCAACCAATACATGATAGTTCCTTTCATAAGTAGTTGAATTTTGTAAAATGAAGTATCATCAGTGATGTGACTAACTAGTTGCATCTGAATCAGAAATCTATTTAACAAGTCAGAACTGGTTTCGGTTGTTCATAATATATGAAGACGGGAGAAAAAACGGTAGTACAAAAGTTGAAGCATATTTTGGTGCAATATTAAAAAAAATGGTGGTAAAATGACAAACTCTTTTACAACTCGACGACGCATTGTGTTGTAATTCACATAGGTAGACAAATTCTTGACGATATTGCTAAATGTTTGTTCTTAGGACTTATTTTTCTTGTAAAAAGAGAAGTTGCATTAGATCCATGAAAGTAATAGAAAAATTACTAACACACATTGCAAGCAGTTGTACAAATTAGAACAAAGGTCCGAGAATTTTAAAACATCTTTCTTGTTCTTAGTCTTACAACAATTAATCAAAATAAGTTAAGAACAACCCATTAAGCGTATAATTACCAAGTTAAAATCAAAGATCTCCTTATAAATAACAGAAAGTCGATCCAGCCTTGATCTGGTTTAGAAAAGGATTATGTTTGAAATTTTAAATCCATTTTTCAACATTGATTCCTAGAAAGTGATTCTTTGACAAAATTCTACTTTAAATGTCGTTGCATTTCAAACACGGGAACTTAAGTCAGAGACAACAATCTGAAGAGACAAAAGAGGGTGAAAATAATACATCCCATGACATTTATTTTCATACTAATCCCATTTTGAGGAAATCTTGCTAGAACTGTTACAAAACCCTTCAGGAAACCTAAAAGTTGAATACTCTTGAAGATGTTCACTAACCAATTTTTCCAAAGAAAATAGGTTGTATAAACAAGTTTGGGGCCAGACATATGGCCTTGACGATTACAAGTTGGTTGCACGAGTTAGTACTTGTTTTATACTTTATAAAAGGCTAGGAACTTCCTTTATGGATTTAAGAAAGAAGTTAGGCCAGTTAGCACGGTTGGCCAATTTCCTTGTAAAGTAAATTGTAACAGCTAGTCAGTTATTTGTGTATAGATTTTGTGAGGCTATAAAAGCATAATCTTGTGATTGGTTGGGTGTTCGGAACAAGGAAAGTTTTTGTAACCCTGAGTGTGCAGTAATAATAAGGCTTCAGCCAAGATTAAAACTAAATTCCGTTTGTGCATTTGTCCCTTTATTTGGTTTATTGTTTTATGCATCAAGCGGAGTATGTGTACTGATTTGGTGGCTTAAATGATTATGAGCAGAATCTCTATTTAGTATGGGCTGAATAGGGTTTTAGTCAAAAAGTAAAGAAATTTGCTAAGTGCGAATTAGCTGAGACTGTGTTGTGGAGCATAGTGTCGTTGTCAAGGTTGGTTGTTGCGTTTGGAGAGTTTGAATCTGTGAAAATTCGGGTATTAGATCCATGGTTAAGAGTTTCTCTGTTCACGTTGGATTATAGAAGGCTGATTGAGTTTGTTGTTGTTCTGGAAGTTGGTTGTGAATTGTATTTGAAGTGAAGGATCCACACTAAGAGTACAAGGCCTAGAAAGGATGAGATGAAGATCGGGTTAAAGGTTAGCATTAAAGGTATGTGAACCCTATATCCAAATATCATCAAGTCATGATCAGACACGAAGGATATCCTCAGGGTGAAACGAGTTGTTCTACATATCATAACTACACTAAGGGTACTGGACACACTGCAAATGCTGATGAGATACAACACGATGCTGGGAAGGCTCATCATGATGTTGGTATGGTCAAACATCGAAACATCAGTCGCTTACTAGGAAGTAAAGCACACACCAAGAAGAAAATATCTTATGGACTGAAGTACATTAATGTGAAGATCATTGGAGAGTGGGTATTAACGATGGATGATACCGGTACTACTAAGTCCTTTATTCATCTAGACGTTGGCTTAGCATTGAACTTAACAGTCACTAGCGCGGCTAGCACCATCAAGGATGTTAACTCAGAACCACAAACCAGTCGAGGAAAAGTTCACAATGCGAATCTTCAAGTTGGAGAATTGAAAGGAAAACTAGATTTTCTAGTGATGGTCATGGATGATTATGACCTTATATTGAGCATGGATTTCTTTTGCGCGACGAAGGCGTCGCCACTGCCTTGTAGAGATGAGATATTGATTCAGCACCGTCAATACCCATGTTTTATCTCGAAGGTGACAAAAAGTGATGAACCAGACAAGACACTTAAGTCATGTTTGTCTCCGATTCAGGTAGAAGAAGGTCTACGTAAATGCTTGACTACTTTCCTAGGCGTATTGGTTGAGATCAAACCAGGAAAGGCGGTAGAAGTTGAAGATAGGATAGTTGAGGTCTTAAAAGAGTTTGCAGATGCGAAACCTGCAGAACTGCCTAAGTCGCTACCGCCACGGCATAGGATCGACCATATGATTGAGTTGGTGCCAGACTGCCACGGGAGAGGCCACCTGCTCAAGCACCATATAGTATGTCACCTTTAGAACTCGGGGAAATGCATTAAAATAAATCTAAACTGCTGGAGACATGTTATATACAACCGTCTAGAGCTCCATTCGGTGCTCCGGTTTTGTTCCAAAAGAAGCAAAATGGCTCGCTTTGTATATGTGTAGACTATAGAGATTTGAATAAGCCATCTGTAAAAAACAAATACCCAATTCCGCTAGTGGCTAACTTGTTCGATAGATTATCTAAGGCTAAGCTCTTCACCAAGTTGGATTTGCGCTCAGGTTAGTGCGCATAACATAATGAGATGAACCAAAGACTGTAATGGTAACCAGATATCGCTCGTATGAGTACCGTGTAATGTCATTCGGCTTGACGAATGCTCCTGTAACCTTTTGCAACTTGATGATTTATGTATTCTCTGAGTATATTGACCGCTTAGTAGTAGTATACTTGGACGACATAGTTGTTTACAACGAGACTTTGGAAGAGCAGGCGATGCATCTTCGCAAAGTGTTTGCAAAGCTTAAGGAAGCTAGTTTGTATATGAAGAAGAAAAATGGTGAGTTTGCCTAGACCATGATAACTTTCATTGGCCATGTGACATCGCAAGGGTGCGTGCATATGGACCAAAAAAAGGTAAAGGCCATTATGGATTGGCCTGAGCCGGAGAAGTTGGGAGAACTTCTTTCTTTCTTGAGTTTGGCTAACTACTACCGGCATTTTATAGTTGGTTATTCAAAGAAAGTAGCCCCTTTGACAGATTTGTTGAGCAAGGACAAATCTTGGGCATGGATTGACGAGTATCAGTGGTCATTCTATGCATTAAAATAAGTGGTCTCGAAAAAACCGATTCTCTGCTTGCCTAGCTTCGATATACTATTTGAAGTGCATAATGATGCTTCAGATAGGGCTCCAGGGGAGTCTTGGTGCAACATGGCCATCCGGTAGCTTATGAGTGTTGTAAGCTTAACGATACTGAAGGCCGGTACACTGTGCATGAGGAAGATATGCTGGCGGTGATACATTTCGTAAGAACATGGCACCATTATCTGTTGGGAACTTATTTCATCATAAGGACAGACAATATGGCCATCACGTTCGAAATTATCACCAAAACAGGCAAGGTGGCTTGACTTTTTCAGCGAGTTCCACTATAAGTTCGAACATAAGCTAGGAAGGCTTAATTCTGTGCCAGATGCGTTGAGCATAAAGTTGGTAGTAGAATATGTTGCGGCACTGACCACTTTTCATGTTAGCTTCTTGAAAAAGTACCATCCTGAGTTTGAACACTTCGAGATAGCAATCGAAGCGTGCACCACCAAGAATCATATCACAATTCGACAAGCAAGTGGAGTGTATACTTGATGATCAATTCAAGGGGAAAAGCAATATGAGAACCTATTATTTGGTAAAGCGGCATGGTTTACCAGATTCAAAGGCTTCTTGGGAAAAGGACACAACATTGTGGAAATTTGAAGAACAAGTTCAGGCTTACATACAACAAAAAGAATCGACGAGGGCGTCGAGTTCAGCTGGTGGGGGAGGTCTATGACCAGTCAGTCAAGCGGCCTAGTAATGAAGAGCCAAGATGGCGCATTATCTGCGACATGGCCCAGGCCAAAAATGTATGGCGCATTCAGAGTTGCAGACTAGGCCAAGGCATGGGCCAAACATGATTTTGGACATGGCCAAAGATGTGAGATTAGCATCAATAGGTGCCAAAAGAGTCTGGCACATATCCTGTGTGCATGAGGCATGCAGAGCTACAAGCAAGGCTTGCATAAGCATACTTGCATTATTGGGGGAGTGATGTGCTACTATGATGGCCGTACTTTGGCTGGGACAAGTTGTCATGGCGCTGCA